>MU826865.1:543353-587678 GCA_029204205.1 Desmophyllum pertusum
TCTCGACCTCGCAAATATATTTGTCAAGAGCAGTGATACAGGTGTTACAACCTGAAATCGTATTCATAATCATGGGCTTTACAAAGATCAGTAAGGCAGATTAAAATGGCAACCTCAATACTTATTGTCTTGATGTATACGTACCACTAATCAGGAAGATTGGCCTTTATACATGCAACGGTAACAACGTTACAACAATGATCTTAAATTTGCTCAAAACAGAGCAATACATTGCATAGGAAATACAACTGATGCGAGAAAAAATGCTCGCGATTTTGTACGATGCTGCAGGTACATTTTCGACTATTAGCCACCCGGCTTGCCATGTCTAATATATTTGTAAGATGAATGCAATCATTTTATTTATTTAGTACTCTTAGTTTCGTTTACAAATTGCAGTCTAACCCCTATTAAGCGGACCACCTCTATTAAGCGACCACCTCTATTATCGGGCCACGGCCACATTTTAGCTGTCCCGATGAAGGTGATTCTCTTATTTCACCCCTATTAAGCCCGGCCACCAAGAATTAATACACGTAGTGTAGCCTGTTTTGAAAAAGATGATGAAGACAGGATAAAGAGTTCCGAAATAGAAGATGATGACTGATAAAAACATTCAAACACACGTTTATTTATCGCCTTTGATGTGAATTCCCGTTGTCACTAGTCCCCTTTTGATTTTCTATCTTCACACATGATGCTAATTTATGACCAAACCCCTATTAAACGGCCACTTGCCATTTCCCCGAGGGTAGGCCGCTTTCTAGGGGTTCGACACTGTAATTAGATAGATAGATAGACTTTATTAAGTATAACACAAATGAATATATATACACCAGTTTAAAGTTGATTAAAAAAGACAAAGATGTGGTGTTAATTAAAATATATTGAGGGAATTTGAGGGGAAAAAGACGAATTGGCCTGATAACGATGACGACATCCGTACAACAACAAAAACGTCCAATGTCGACAAAAGTAACAAGAACAACAACCTCGTTCTCAGAAGGAGGAAGATACGTTCGGCCCTGGGACCAAGATGCAAGAATGACAAAAAGAGCGACATCGACAAGAATGACAACAACAACAATAATAATAACGAGAAACATCATCAATACCAAAAGTCAACAACAATGACAACAACAGCGCTAGCAACAATATAAATAACAGCAACAACAAAAAATAAACAACACTGACAGAAACGGCAACTACAACAGATGTCGACAACAACAGCAGCAACAACGATAACAACAACAACAGCAACGATAACAATCATCAACAATGCATACAATAGGTTTTGTTTATTATTTCAACTCGATTCGTCCCTTCCTTTTAATTAGAACCACTAATATCTGGAATTCCTTAGACCTTAGTTACGTTAAAAACTCAGTAGAGCTGTCTCAATTTTTAATTAAATTAAATTTAAGTATAGAGTTAGATTGTAAGTTTTTTATTTAGTCGAGTATAGCAACTAATTAAAATTAGTTGCCATTAACTTCGAAGAGTCCCTCCAGCGAGAGCTCCCCTTAGTGAAAGATAATACATGTAAAGCCGTAATTTTTGCATTTCCCATTTTTCCAAGGTTAAACTGGCTAAAACTGTTCTTCTTGCTGATCGAGGGTACATTATCACGTGGATTCCAATCTGTGTGAAATTCACTTCTTGCGGCGTGGCACGACATCGGGAATAGTCCCGACTCAGTTGACCTCGCAGCAGCCTTGCACTCATGAGCATGAGTTGCGTGACAAATCCTTGGATCTCATGGCTTCAGACAACAGTCCCAGTTTCGTGACGCAAATCAGACGGATGCTTGTGTATGAAAACTCGCGTGACAACACACCTTCGAGGAGGTTGGAAGTCAAGCAAGAAAATAACGCGTTTTCATTCCGTTGTATTAAATTTGTTTCAAAACAGTACAAGTTGGTGTGGACATTCGCTGGATTCTCTATGGCTTCCATAATACTATAGTCAGTTGTTCATGACCAAAATCAGACGAATGCTGTGACACACCTCTCGAATGAGTAGACAGAGCAAGAATATTTAATTTATTACTCTTGTCACTTCGCCGTCACAAGGATAATCCAATCTAAATCTTGTGAAAAAGACATAGTATACATTTGTACAAAATCTGAAGAATTATATTTGTATCTGTTAGTGATTTTACAGATTTTATTGTTTTCAAAGTTTTTATCTTAATATATGTACTTTTACTAACAGTTGATTTGTTTCAAACTTTTTTTTGGTTTTTTCTCTGTGACCTCGTGCAATGAGTTTTTTTGTTCAATGTTTTATTGGTCTCTCTTAATTGATTGTGAAATTAACTTTTCGTCCAAATTATTCCAACTCTCAAGCGCGAGGGATCATAATTTTGAACTGTAACATTGTACCGTAAATCATTTTCTTGAATCGGAACGAGGCACGCCCATTGGCTCTGAAAACAATAGACAACAGAACAGGTCACAGCAATTCCAGCCGTAAGAAACGAAAGATGGCGTACTGGTAGATTTACCCAGCGGACGAATTTCGCAAAAGTATGGCTGTACATATGTGCATATTGGTTCTGCATTACGATTTCTTGAGAAGGGCATTGATGAGGTAAAATGGTACAGGCCGCCATCCTATTATTCCACCTTGCACCCCCAAAAAAAAGATAAGGTTCCAGAGAAGTTGAGACGGACAGTTGTAGGTCCTTGCCTGGTTGACGCTAGTGAACGGAATGGTGTCCGTCACTTAGAGAGAGTTGGTGTGAGCTGGTATTTCTATAACAGTTCGAGGTAACATTTTAGACTACGAGCAGATCCCCTCCTTTTCCCTTAGTCCATCGGAGTGAGAAGGCCGAAAGTTTTCGCACGTTTTCTACTTTCGGCGAACAATTCCCAGTTTTTTTTAGATCGATTATCGGAGGCAGTTGGGCCTGTTTCAGCAAGAATGATACTTAACACTGCCGGAAATAAAACAATCCGATGGGTGCCCTTGATTTAAAAGAAAAGCGACAAGCACAGGTAATTTCACAAGAACAAATAAGTTAAATTTGATAATCAGAAATAAAAGGTTTTATACGTTCTCGCACGTATATTCAGATAAAACGTTTTTTCTCTGACAGCGCTGATGAGTGATTAAGTGAGTAGAACAGCTTTGTGAACAGTAGCAATTACTACAGCATAGCGTTGGAACATGCAGTGACTAAACACACGTCCCTGAACTCTAATAGAGTAAATTAATATTGTGTTGGGTTCAAACTTTTAATGTATATTATTTTAACAAGCACACAATCACTAAATATCCCAATTAATATCGATTGATTGAAGAATACATTCTCTATCGGCGTTTGTATTTTCTGTGCCCGATTCTTAGTACATGCCTCGCATAGTTTTATTGTTGTCTGGGCAACAACACCGATTAACCGTTCTCGTGGTGTTAAGCATCCGAACTTTTAAACCGACTTTTGCAAAGCACTTTATAAATTAACAGCATGTATACAGAAAGGAAATTCTCCTCGGAAAACTTGCCGATTATTGGGGACGTTCCTCTCTTTGGAATAATATGTTCACGGGTATTTTTTTCAACATACCAATCCCTCGGCAAGTTTTTCCGACAGATGTACTTGGCTAATGTTTAGAGAGGGAGGGTGAATTCATTTCCGCGGCATTGGAATGCCTTGTAGATTACAATGGTTTCTATATCTTAATAAACAACCCACTGACTGGGCTCCGGCTATCTTCTCGAAGATTTTTCATGACCTGTCCCTCTTGCACAGTAAGTCACCTGGGCGCTGTCGTACTGCTACCTGACAAGGTAACAAAACGAACCACAGCGGGTAGCAATGGTACTTGCGATAAGTTTTGAATCCTCGTTGTTGCTTATTTTATCAATCCTCGTTTCCAGACTGCAACTATAAGAGATAAAAAATGTAAAAGATTCGTCAACATTGGAAATTTGGTAAGTTACAAGTAAGAAAACATTTTGTTTTCCTCAATGAAAGACGTTTGGTTTTACAATCAAACCCAAAAGGCCTAGAAAGAAGCAACAGTTTTCGTATCTTGCAGGAAATTTCCTAAAAGTATTTCTGAATTATTACACGATCGGATCGAAACGTTAGATTGACTGATTTTTTTTTGTTTTCCCAGGTGGTAATTCTCGACAAAGGAACTATAGATTCGCTAAGTCGTCTCAGAAAGACCTCTGGGTTCAAATGTAGCACAATGTGAGTGAGGGATGAGCGGACTGGAGACCACCTCGCTCACCCATAGCCGTGGTCACTGTGAATACGTGAAAGACCTTTTAGAAACCGGCTACAAAACAAACTGTAAAACTTACCACTAGCAATGAGCATGGTTTCTCCTTTCCTCTTTTTTTCTCACGGACAGGAATGGGCCGCAATTTTCAAGAGAACAAACTACTATAGGGTAAAGCAAAATAATTATAAAAATAGAAGAAGTTAAAACAACTTTATTACGGTACAAAATAAGGAATTAATTTGATAATGGCAATCATTTTCGAAATATTCCAATGCTAAAAAAACTTGGCCTCTGATGGTTTGGTGTAAATCGTGGTTAAATCATGAATGGTAATGTCCCATGTGTAATTTCTCGATATAGGAACTATACATCCTTGTCGACTCAGAAGACTGGGGTTCTAGTGTAGCACAGCGGGAGATGGGAATGAGCGGACTGAGAACCGCCTCACCGGCGATAGCCGTGCACGTGACAACACATTTCTCGTCCCCAGAGGTTCCACGATCCTTTTTGGTCAGCACCAAGAATCGAGAACCTCTGGCCGTTCCCAATTTGTTTGAGCATAGGGGCTCAAGTACTCGTTTTTTCTGTATTCATAGCCCAATACAGATTTGTCAGATTTGACGGTTAGGTCCCGAGATTATCGCGGACTATTCCGTGTTTGGAACGCGGCCAGAGGTGTCCTCGATTCTTGGTGCTGACCAAAAGGATCGTGGCTTCTGGGGACGAGAATGGCGACATCAAGAGTAAGCAATACTCTGAGTCGCTTCATATTCCACGGAAACGCGAATTTTAAGCAAGAAAAAAAATAAAAAACAAACAGTTATGTGGTGGTTTTCGCTTGGATGAGAATATATAACTTCTACAAACTAGTCACAAAATGAAACTTTGGTAACTTTACCGGAGCATTGCAACCTGTTTAGCTATTGCACCAGTAACAACAGATGGGCCCTTTGTAGCTTGACTTGAAGATAAACACTCATTCGACTTCGCTTGAAATGAATGAAAAGAGGAATTATATGAGAATAGGCAGACACTAAACATCTATAAAGATTACTACGGTTTAGGGAAATAAACAACAACAACAAAACATAAACAAATAAACGAAAGGCAAAAATTAAATTCACAGTCAAGGAAAACCATTAATTACCAGTACTGAGATGTCCCGGTTCTCCAAAAAACGGATTGAGCCCCGCGGTGTTTTTCGTCCCGAAGTTGCTAAGTAACTACGACGTATTCATGTTGTCACCATAAGGCGGTGGACAATTTTATCGGAGTACAGTACGTACTCTCAACGTGTGCGCGAATTTTTTTTTATTATACAATCAAATGAATAGCCGAAGCTTCAACGAATGATTTGCCAAGAACGGCAACTTGTCCCCATGTTGACCTCTTTCATCACAAACTAATTGCTTTCATACGATTCATATGATCCAAAAAAAGGGTGATCGCTTGAATCATGGAATGAAATATGTGTCCAGGTGTAATTCTCAACAAAGGAACTATAGATCCTGAGTCGACTAATAAGACTGGGTTCTAATGTAGCACAACGTGAGAAGGGATGAGCGGACTGGAGACCGCCTCCCACCCATAGCCGTGCACGTGAATACATGAAAGACCTTTAGAAACCGGCTACAAAACAAACTGTAAAACTTACCGCTAGCAATGAGCATGGTTCTCCTTTCCTCTTTTTCTCACGGACGGGATGGCCAATTTCAAGAGAAAAACTACTATAGGGTAAGCAAAATAATTATAAAAATAGAAGAAGTTAAAACAACTTTATTCGTACAAAATGAGGAATTAATTTGATAATGCATCAATTTTTCGAAATATTCCAATGCTCAACTTGGCTCTGATGGTTTGACACGTAAAGTAAAAATAATTATGAATAAATCTAAGTGGGTTAAATCATAATGGGATGCTCCAGGTGTAATTCTCGACAAAGGAACTATAGACCCTATGTCGACTCAGAAGACTGGGTTCTAGTGTAGCACAGCGGGAGATGGGATGAAGCTGACTGAGAACCGCCTCCCGGTGATAGCCGTGCACGTGACCTTGCTTGAGAATACATGAAAGACCTTTACAAACCGGCTACAAAACAAACTTTTAAAACTTACCACAGAGTATTCCTCTTTTTCTCACGTACAGGATGGCCAATTCCAAGAGAACAGGCACTATAGGATAAAGGAAAATTACAAAAATAAGTAAAAGTATGATACAAAATCACCTTTATGTAAGTGTCGATGTATTTAGCACTACTGTGCTAATTGGTGATTTTCAAAATGTTACAAAAACTGTTTTGCTTACATGAACAACATCAGAAAATTAACAGGGTATAGAGCACGCAGAAAAAACGTTTTGTCCAAATTATAGCTTAGTAGCGTTTTTCATAACCGAGTTATTACGAACTAGTTTTCAAAATAAAAAAAATGCAGCCGCCATCTTGGTGCCCTTCTTTGGGGCATCAATATGGCGGCCATAAAATTGTACAAGAAGTAGAGTAGATTCTACCATCAATATCATTAGCTTTCACTTTAAAGCTCTTTAGATATCACTTCTAAATTATTATGTCTGAAAATTTCAAATGACGTCATAACAATATCCGTTTTTGTGACAGTTCAGAAACACGTTCATGACCGGGACATCACAAATTTCAAAATGCTTCATTTTCGAGCACTGAATCGATACCGAACTTTGCATAGAGATGTATGTCTAGAATATGTGAAAAGAATAGCCTTGTAGAATTGAAAGTTTAGATTTTAGAATTTTGATGACGTCAGAACTGGACAAACAAATATTGCAAATTGAACATAAACTACATTGTATTAAGAATCCCAACTGGAAGCTAACCGGTTGGCTATTTACATTGCGCGGCCGCAGCCGTACAACATTTTGTTAATGCATTACAATGTCCGACTTGGCTCCGGTTTGACAAGTCAAGTAAAAGATAATGTAAATTTACGTGGTTAAATCATAATGGTATGTCCCAGGTGTAATTCTCGATATAGGAACTATACGTCCTTGTCGACTCAGAAGACTGGGTTCTAGTGTAGCACAGCGGGAGATGGGATGAGCGGACTGAGAACCGTCTCCCGGCGATAGCCGTGCACGTGACAACACATTCTCGTCCCCAGAGGCCACCATCCTTTTGGTCAGCAACCAAGAATCGAGACCTCTGCCGTTCCCAATTTGTTGAGCATGCTCAGAGTACTCGTTCTGTATTCTCAGCCAATCAGATTTGTCAGATTTGACGGTTAGTCCGAGATTCGCGGGACTTCCGGTGTTGGAACCGGCCAGAGGTCTCGATTCTTGGTGGGTGCTGACCAAAAGGATCGTGGCTTCTGGGGACGAGAATGGTGACAACAAGAGTAGCAATACTGTGAGTCGCTTCATACCATCGGAAACGCGAAGTTAAGCAACAGTTATGTGGGTTTCGCTTGTGAGAATATATAACTTCTACAAACTAGTCACAAATGAAACTTTGTAACTTACCGGAGCATGCAACTGTTAGCTATTGTACCAGTGACAACAGATGGGCCTTGTAGCTTGACTTGAAGATTAAAACTCATTCGACTCGCTTGAAATAATGAAAAGAGGAATTAATGAGATAGAAGACACTAACATCTATAAAGATTACTACGGTTAGAAATAAACAACAACAGCAACATAAACAAATAAACGACAGCAATATTAAATTCACAGTCAAGGAAACCATTAAGTACCAGTACTGAGATTCTGGTCTCCAAAAACGGATTGAGCCCGCGGTTTTCGTCCCGAGGTTTGCTAAGTAACATGACGTATCCATGTTGGCACCATAAGGCGGTGAAAATGTTCGGAATAACGTACTCTCGAGTGTGGCGCGAATTGTTTTTATTATACAATCAAATAATAGCAGAAACTTCAACGAAGATTTGCCAAGAACGGCACTTGTTCCCCTCTTGACCTCTTCATCACAAACTAATTGCTTTCATGCGATTATGATCCAAAAAAGTGATCGCTGAATCATGGAATGAAATATGAAATATGTTCCAGGTGTAATTCTCGACAAAAGAACTATAAATCCTAAGTCGACTCAGAAGACTGGGTTCTACTGTAGCACAGCGGGAGATGGGATGAGGCGGACTGAGAACCGCCTCCCGGCGATAGCCGTGCACGTGACAACAAGAGAAGCAATACTCTGAGTGGCTTTATACTACGAAAAACCAAAGTTGAACACCATTTAGGTGTGTTTCGCTTGTGAGGAAGACATATACAAACTAGTCACAAATTAAACTTTGGAACTTACCGGAACATACACGTACGCAACTGTCATCTTCTTCAATTGATACACAAGTGACAACAGTAGACTTGTAGCTTGACTTGAAGCCGATAAAAATCATTAAACAGTGTCTTTGGTTGTTGTTTTGTTTTTTGCTTGAAAAATGAGAAGAGGTCGTATTTAGATAGACAGAAACTAACATGTGTAAAGATTCCTACTTTTACAAATTATTAAATAGGCAACATCGACAACAACAACAACGACTAAACAAAAACACCACAACAGACATCTTAATTAAACTAATTGTATTCATGCAATCATGATGCAGAATGCTAAATGTACAAAATAAATAAATTGAAAGATGACGTGCAAAAAATATATACTTAAACAGCTCATGTAATGTAATGTAATGTGTTCCAGCCTCCAGGTGTAATTCTCGACAAAGGAACTATAGATCCTAAGTCGACTCAGAAGACTGGGTTCCAATGTAGCACAACGTGAGAAGGGATTAGCGGACTGGAGACCGCCTCCCACCCATAGCTGTGCACGTGAATACATGAGACCTTTAGAAACCGGCTACAAAACAAACTGAAAAACTTACTACTAGCAATGAGCATGGTTCTCCTTTCCTCTTTTTCTCACGGACGGGATGGCCAATTTCAAGAGAACAAACTACTATAGGGTAAAGGAAAGATAATTATGAATAAATCTGAAGTGGTTAAATCATAATGGGATGCTCCAGGTGTAATTCTCGACGAAAGGAACTATAGAACCCTACATGTATGTCGACTGAGAAGACTGGGAGATGGGATGAGCGGACTGAGAACCGCCTCCCGGCGATAGCCGTGCACGTGACAACAAGAGTAGCAATACCCTGGTCGATTTATACTACTGAGCCCAGTTGTTCATCTACAAACTAGTCACAAATGAAACTTTAGAACTTACCGGAGCATGCAACTGTTATCTTCTTCGATCGATACACCGGTGACAACAGTAGGCCTTGTAGCTTGACTTGAAGCCGATAAAAATCATTAAACCGTGTCTTTGTTGTTGTTGTTGTTGTTGTTGTTCTTGTTTTTGCTTGAAAAATGAGAAGAGGTCGGAATTAGTTAGACAGAAACTAACATAGGTAAATATTCCTACTTTTAAAAATAAGCAACATCAACAACGACTAAACAAAAACACCACAACGAACATCATAATTAAACCAATTGTATTCATGCAATCGTGATGCAGAGTGCTAAATGTACAAAATAAATCCCTCTTTGTTTGAAAGATGACGTCCATATACTGAAACAGCTCATGTTATGTAATGTAATATGTTCCAGGTGTAATTCTCGACAAAGGAACTATAGATCCTAAGTCGACTCAGAAGACTGGGTTCTAATGTAGCACAGCGGGAGATGGGATGAGCGGACTGGAGACCGCCTCCCGGCGATAGCCGCGCACGTGACATTACAATTCTGATATTAATTCCCGTAGGAAAATAGACTAAAATAATAAACGGATACATCAGTTTTAAGTCCTTTTAAGCTATGGGTTTTTCCCCATCCCGAAGCTCAAATATCAACTATTCAACTGTCCGCACTGAGTGTCATTCACTTTTGGTGCGTGTCGTTCATTGAAAAAAAAATTCAATACCCTATTCACTAGTTGACGATTTTCTACAATTGTCGTCAAAAGTCCTTGGGACACCGTCAGTAACATAGTAAGAAAACGTGCCACTGCATGTTTTCATAACAATTATTCAATAATTTGGTCCTTTTGCTATGAAGTAGAGGGATGGGGTGTATTGGCGTCTCGCACATGAGAAAAGTAGTAAGTGTCCCAATACTGTCGACGACAATTGTATGCCTGCCCGGTGACGCAATGAAAAATCATTTATTAAAGCAACAGGGTAAGGCTTTTAAGGTTTAACTGTTATAAATGAAATGACTTCAAATGAAGTTTAACCGATCAGGCCGGCTTTGCGTGAATGCATCCCTACTTGCTGGAGAGAACTCACCCACAAATTTGTGTCATGGGACGATTTCATTCCGTTCCCAGAAACTAGCGTCAGGGGTTGCACTTTGGAAAAAGAAAACGGGAAGAAAAATGAGATAAACAGAAACTAGCACGTGTAAAAATTATACGGTAAGAAAGAGCGCTCACAACAATAACAACAACAAATACAACAACACGAAAACAGACAAAATCGGCATAAATTAAGGTCGGCACCAACGAGGGGATTTGTCCCTTGGACAGGTCTCTGCAACAAGTCCCTTTTGTGTGACGAAATACCCATTCTCGTCAAACAATATTTTGTCGCTGGGACACGCGACTTGCCCCACGAATTCATCTAGTTAGAATTGAAGGGACAAGTCCACGGGACTTGTCATCTCAAATTATGCTTGTTCCCTCGTATGTACTGTTAGTGGGACAAGTCTCAACGAGCAAATAAGGAAAACAAAAATCAGAGCCCAAATCGGACTGTCTCAGTCTCTTCGTGTGTACGCGCAAAGGACTTGTCCCCGGGACACAGTCTTGCTACAAGTCCCTGTCACCAGTTCCCTCGTGTGAACAGCTGCAGGGGACTTGTTTCGTGTGTACCGACCTTAATCAATATGATTGCGAAATACGACGAGTTTACATCTATATACGCGCGTAGATGGAAATGGAATGGAATATGTTCCAGGTGTAATTCTCGACAAAGGAACAATAGATCCTAAGTCGACTCAGAAGACTGGGTTCGACTGTAGCACAGCGGGAGATGGGATGAGCGGACTGGAGACCGCCTCCCGGCGATAGCTGTGCACGTGACATTAAAATTCTGAACAGACTAAATAAACTGATATAATATCGATATTTTTTTTCCAGCCTCAAGCTCAACTACAAGTTATTCAACTATCCTTACAGATTGCCATGCATGTACGTTTTATTTTAATATTTAGTTCTGAGATCTAGAATTTTTATTCTTGTCAGAAGACGTTTGGTGTCGAAGACATGTTTGTTATCTGTCTGCTTGGTACCGGCATTGAATAATTATTATCAAGGCAACGGGATACAATCTCAAGGGCGTACTTTGGAGAAAAAAAAAAACGAACCTTAGAGAAATGAGATAAACACAAACTAGCACGTGTAAAAAGTCCTACAGTAAGGAAGAGCACTCGTAACAATAACAACAACAATAGCAACAACAACAACAACAACAACAACAACAGGAAAACAAACAATAATTAACATACCTCAGCGAGATCTTAACCAAACTGATTGCCATCCTGCAAAATAATGCGAAATACGATGAGTTTACTTCTATAGTCAAAGATGTGCGCATATTTAATGGCTACAAACAGTGATTGAATCAAGGAATGGAATATGTTCCAGGTGTAATTCTCGACAAAGGAACTAGAGATCCTGAGTCGACTCAGAAGACTGGGTTCTAGTGTGGCACAGCGGGAGATGGGATGAGCGGACTGAGAACCGCCTCCCGGCGATAGCCGTGCACGTACAAACAAAATGTTATTTTATTTCATAAGAAAAGCAGACATACTAAGCTAAGCTAAGCTGAATCAACTCTAACTTATCATAAATATGTTTTCCTAGACCCCGAATGAGAGCAAGTCTATAGAAATCTAGATAAAGGAATGACTCATCAAGGAATGATTTGTTGCATCCACTGTTTGGACAAGTTACCATTAAATTGATGGAAAAAAATTGGCTATGCATTTCGGGTTTCAAATTAGCCTCTCGCCGCCATTTTGGATTTTATGACATTTCGTGGTTGCCCCATTTTTTACGCCTTTCAGCCAATAGGAATTTTCCGTTGCTGGAAGAACGGGAAATTCACTTGTTCTCAAAGATGTTTACAGCCCCTCTATTTTTCTCCTTCTCCACCCCCCTACCCCCACGCTCGCGCTTCGCGCTCAGTTCCAGTTCGCTCGCGGCTTCAACGATCTGAGAAAATAGAGAGGCTGTGAAACAGTCTATCTATGCGAGTGTGTTGTTCATTTAGGGAGTGGATGGCAATAGAGACGCGAGTGCTGTTTCTTCTCCCTGCCACGGCATTTGGCATGTGGCGAAATCATCAAACTACACTAACACTAAACTAAACTAAACTAAACTATCCCTTCCTCCCTTTCAGTACAGTAAAACGTTTTTCATGTAACTTACCTTCGAATACATACCTGTATGCCGACGAAACGATTGATTTCGTGTTTCCATTTTCTGCAAATGAAATGAAATTTGACAACTTCACGGTAAGAGATAGGCTTATTGTGATTTACATGGAAAACCTGTACAAGTAAGGCCCAGTTCAGACGCCGTACTTCACATGAGCCGAATCGAATTCGATGAATTAAGTTCATGTGAGGTACGGCGTCCGAATCAATTCGGAACGGCTGAATCAATTCGGATCGGCTCAGCCGTTCTTCCCGCCTGGCTCAGCCGAGAATAACGGCTGTGGACCGGCTTTGATTCAGACGCCGAACTTCACAAGAGCCGAAACAAATGCATGAATTATTATAATGTATTTTTCAATATAACAGCAATTTTCCCCTATTAATTTAAGTTCGGCTGAATTAAGCTCGGCGTCTGAATCAATTCAGTTGATCTAAATTCATTTGGGTCGGCCTAAATTCGAATTTGATTCGGCTCATGTGAAGTACGGCGTCTGAACTGGCCCTAAGCGGAATAATCAAGTGTTGAGCGCGCCACCAGACTGCTATTTTGTTTCACCGACGTGGAGGTAAATATTCACCACTTTTCACCGACACTGAGGTAGGTGAATAATTGTTTTGGTATACATGTGTATATCGCACAAGTGAATAGCCAGCCCTAAACAGTTATTTTATTTTGTGACAAATGACAAAACTCGTAGGAAGCCATTTTGGTTTGTTATTAGCTGTCCCAGTCCTAATTCCTGATGCACCAATGGATCAGTGTCGTGCACCGGCTCAGTGAACTGGGTACTACTGTTGCACAGCTAAAGAATGTAAAGCGGATGATTAACCGCCTCCATGCGAACAAACTGTGCATATAAATAATATCATAATAACTATGAACTATTCCACTTAGGACACAGCGGCAGGAGTTAGGTAGAGGGAATTAAGACTTATCAAATCTACGATATTTAGTTAATTGCACATAGTTGCCTAAATCGTTAGAATTTAGTTAGAGTTTAGTTAGAGTTTTGTTACTCTACTGTTTGCTTCTTGCAAGATACTATATTATGTTGGCCGAAAACTGCCAATGAAAAATTCGCTTTTATTTAGTAATTTTACCCCCCAAAATAACATTAAAAAAATGAAAAGGCATTGTAATTTAAAAATGAAATAATTTTTTTCCAAAAAAATGAAAACAAAATCGAAATGAAATGAAATATAAAATCAAAACTACAAAAATAAAAATGAAATAAAATTAAAATAAAATTGTCCGTGGCCGAACGCTGCCATATGGCCGAGAGCTGCCAAACCAAACCACAATGCTTTGCGCAGTGTACGTCAAGATTCCAACATGGCGGACGTTTGGAGAGAAGATATGCAACTGAGAGAAGATATGGAAAGATATGTTAGACAGGGATATAAAAGGGAAGAAGTCCTGGATTTTTTAAAGCGAGATTTTCCGCTGTATCTTTGGAGCATTCGTACGCTAGACAGACGTTTGCGTTATTTTCGAAATCTATTACAATGATCCAGAGGTTTTCCGTGGAAGAAGTCAAGGATGCAGTGAAGAAGGAGTTAGAGGGTCCTGGAAGACTTCTTGGCTATCGTGCATGATTTTGGGAAGCTCAGAAACATATCTAGATCATAGGAAGTTGAACAATAATGGTTTGATTCTGTAGAATAGTCCTCGAGAAATGAATACGGATTTTTGAAAACAAATGACAGGCTGGCATTTTTTCAAAGTTTCAAATTTGGCTCGGAAATCTTTGAAATTTTTGCAAAAATGATGTTGCAGTATGTCATTTCTTCATTTTTATCATTTATTTTATTAACTTCTTATTCTATAAATTTAGGGACCATTTTGTGCATTTATAACAGTTTTTGAGCAAATACGCCGGGACAACAAAATTTGCGCCTGTCGCTCTCGTATTTCTTTACAAATCAAGTTATATTTTCGACTGTTTACGTAACACTAATGCTGATCTTACGATGATCTTAGCCTGCGCCAGCGAGCTTACACGCAGGCTACCTGACAGAACGAGTAGCTCTCCCCCAATCCCCACGCCTATTATTCACTCGCCGTTCTTCGCGCTTCGCGCGTCTTTTCGCGTCGCTCCGAACGAGGTACATTGTCATCTCGCGTGTTAGAACAAAGCTTGAAATCATTTAGTTTTAGTTCATTGGTTTCCAAGAGAACAGTATAAGGTTATAAACGGGGCGTAGATCGGCGAACACCAACGGAAGATGGAGTCGCTAACAGAAAACGGCGAAATTTCAGAACACGTGGACACGTGGAAACGCGCGCGATTCACACGCAAATCGACTTCAAATTCGCGCATCGTGATATTACTTGAACAATCACAAAAATATATATTAAATATGCTTAACTCTTAAAGATTATATTAGGAAAACGGCGACGTTTCTTTATAAAATAGCACCCACAAGAAGAGCACCCACAAGAAAACTAGATTTGAAGCATAAATTAACGCATTTATGCAGATTATCTATGCGTTTTTAACTGAGGCCGCGGCTAAATAACCATTGATATAAACTCTCTCTCAAATGTGAGTTGGAGCTTGAATACGCTCCGAGGAGCAGTGGGTTTTATGTGTGTTTCGATGGCTTTTAGAGAAAAAACGAAATAATAAATCGTAGAAATGAGTGCAACAGGAAACTATTGTGGGTCAACACGTGGTTTGGTTTGTTTCGACTCGATAAAGTTTACAGCAGTAAAGCCCAATTTATACATCGCATTTCAGTCGCGTCGAATGTAATTGAAGTCCAAAAAAACTCGCTGAAATCGCTTTAAATCGACGCAATGCCCACACAAATAGCAAAGTTGCTTCCATGGTGCATAATTTTGCAACGAAGTTGAATCAAGCAATATCGATATCAGTCGAAATTTCTGCGTCTTGAATTGCATTCGACGCGACTGAAATGCGACGTATAAATTTGTCCTAAGAAGTAAGATAATATACCATTGCGAGCTAATTTGTACCAGTATTAAATAGCGAAGCTTACCGTAGACAGAGTGCCGTGGAGTTTTCATTCTCGTCCCAGAAGAAAACGAACGATGTTGGAAGCGTGGATTTCGTAAGAATTGAAAGCCTATTGTATTATGTGACTGGTCAATGAATAATTCTTTCATTGATCAGACAAACCCATCGAGGTGTTGACAGATTATGTAAATATTTTACCGCAGATATCGACTTCAGAAATGTGGAAAACGAAGGACAGAGGAGTTTGGGAAAGGCGGACTAGCGCGCCTAAGATTTGCACACAAACTACAATTTATAATTTATCAAGCCAGGCTGAGTGCAGCAATACTAGACCAATGGCCTTGTCATCAGTGATTGTTTTAGTTTCAGAGATTCAGACAAAGCGACTCAGACAAAGCTCCTCAAACGGGTATAAATAACCAAGAACCACAACTGAAACGTGGGCTCGGAAACCCGGCGTTAGATAATCGATATCAGTCGTATTTCCCACTCATAACAGACAAACGTTTACCCGACCTGTAAAGCATCGATTGTGATAAATCAACTCACAACTCCTGCTCACAGTGAATTTTATTATAATGGTTTTTTTTAACTTTGCTGATAAATTAAGTGATGCCGTGAACCATTCGCCGGCCAGAAAGACCAAGTGAGACTATTTTCACCAATTTTTGCTCCGACGAAGGGCTAACGCTCGAAACGTCAGTTTTTAGAAATTCGCTACGGCGGTTAATTTACCTTTATCAACTCTGAGTTGATAATCAACATAGTGTTTCACTTGCCCGCCGACGCAGCACCACAGTTTCTTTAGAAACTAATCACTCTGTCTATTTTCACCAATACCTCGTTCACGAGTCGTCTCAGTTGCATCCGTTCCGGCAACCTGTGCTTCGCTGTCAGTGCTTTTTCGGTGTTCACTCAACGATATATATATATTTATATTTTTGGAAAATAGAGAGGCAAGAACATGGACGAATTAACACTCTATTTGTTTGAATTTATTGTTGAAAGTTCTTCTTACACATGGTGGAACTGCCTGGTTTCCATATAATCGCAATGATCGCAACGATCGTTGCGACTGCGATCGTTGCGATCAGTCGTTGCGATTATATGGAAACAAGGCTTTAGTGTGATACACTCTTTTGTTTTGTTTTATAAGAACCTTTTTTATAAGAACGCGTTGAGGTGAGATTGACCAAAATTTTAAGAACATGCTAATAACATAGCCAGGTTGAGACTTAGCTAAGAACATTTTTATTCGCCTGTTTCTTGCATCGAGCTCTAAATACAATATTCCAGTATCCATTCAAAAAAATGAACAAAATGTAACATTTCAAATATCTCAGTGAATATAAACAGTTTCAAATCAGCTCAAAATACTTGAATGCACATTTTTTATAGTAACAACATGAGTTTCTATCACATAAAATGTTAATACCATTTTCTTGGTCACGTTCGAATCTTTTTTTGTGAAATTCTATACCATGTAACCTATAGCTAAGAACATGTTAAGAACGTTTTCAGCTGAAATCGCCCAAAAAATAAGAACATTCGGTCTTGGTTCAGCCTCAGCTCCAAAAATTAGACGTTCTTGTAAAAAAAAAGAGTGTACTCGAACTCAGTAATTGTTTAAACTGTTAGCAATTATCAATCTCGAGTTATAATACGCTGTACACGGCGTAACAATTTCTTGGTATATCTACGAAGTTCTCTACATCTGAAAAAGTAAATAAAAGGAGTCACACTACTGTACAGTCCGAAAAATACCGCGGCCCACGGTCTTAACAGAGCAACATTGCGTCTCGACGCGTCCTGTCTGAGGAGGCTTTAAAATTCTTGTCGCTAAAGCTGGCACAAAACAAATTAGAAGAGCGATGAAGATAAAAACATTGTTTTTTGCTCCTCTAAATCGATACCGTTGCTGATTCTCGGCTGTGAATTGCATCATCACTTGTTCCTGTGCCCGAACTTGTCGTCGTTGTCTTCTAGAAGCGCGGTGAATTCTTAAATTGAAATAAAATGTTACGGTAAGAGCCACGAACAAAGTGGCCGTCAAGATTGTTTCAGATCGCTTATAAACAGTAGGATTGTCAATAAGAAATGGAACACTGACGAAAAGACTGATGATCCAAATTGCGATGATGAATTTGACGATGCGTTGCCGTGGCAAAATCACGTGATAGCGAAGCGAATGGATCACTCCGACATACCGTTCAAGCGTCACAAGGGTTAGATTAAGCACTGCACTGTAAACGAAGACGTTAGTGAGAAAGTAGAGGACACAACGGCTCAGACTTGAGAGAGGGCAGTCGCCTTGAAGAACAAGCACACTCCCAAAAGCGCAGAAGCAATGTATGGACAGACCCTCGAAGAAGTTCGCCGCGGCCAAGCTGGCTAAGCCAATGTTGGAGGAGATGTGAAGCTCGGAGAAGCTCAAAACAGTTAGAAACACCAGCGCGTTTCCAGAGCTTGAACAGATGGCCGCCACGATGTTGACAGCGCAGAAAATAACCAACAGGGCTGGGCTGTACGTTTTCGCCACGGTAAGATCTTGGAGAAGAAGGGAACTGTATGAGGAGTGGACGCATCCATCAGTGATATTCATGACTTGTAAAATGACTTCTTCGCTGAAGGGAAGATTTTCAGATATATTGCTTTTTGGTGCTCAAACGGGAGATGCGATCGACCAGCGAGCGGAACTGAAATACCACTAAAAGATCGAGAGCTCTTCTAGTTTGCATAGTGTGGGTTTTGCGTTTCAATGGGACCTTCATTGTGCTTCATTGTTTCCACGCAGGATTTTGCGTCAGTGACTTAGATAAAGGGACACAATCTTGAAATAATAGCAGGATGAAGACTAGAGTGTCATCTTGATTTTGCAGTAGGAAATTCGGCCGCCCAGTTTTGTACATGTTGTGAAACTATCAAATAGCTCGACAAAGCTAGGAATACTTATTGTGAATCCCACAGCTGGCACTGATTAATAGTGCATGGTTTCAATTGGTGGGCTTTTATTTTCTTATCCATTTTTTTTCAAGTTCATTTTATTATTTAGTAGTTTTATTTCTATTTTTTGATTGATGGAGCGAGGTTTTCTATGTTGCAATTAAAAAGGACAATTCTGTCTGGCATCGTAGTACGTTGCACATTCGTCAGTAGAAGCACAGGTTCCCCAAGCTCGTAAATGATCGTTAATGTTACGTAACAGTTGAAAATATAAGGATTTGTATGGGGAAAAAACGGTATATTGTTGGGGCTAAAAATACAAACTTGAATAAAAGTTGCCTGTAGTTTGCATATATAGAACCGGTCTAATAACCGGTTTATTGTGTCTCATTGTATGAAATAAGTGACAACTTGCCGGTGTCAGTGGTCTGAAGTTCTTAAACAGGAGTCCGCCTCGTCCATTTTTTTTTTTCTATCGTGAACTTGAAATAAGCGTGGAAATATCAACAGACCTCAACAGCATTCAACAGAATCATCAATCTCGTTCCAAGAGTCCTCGTAACCCTTATCCAGCGCCAGCGGTGAACGGACAACAAGGACCTCTGAGATAAAGCGTTCCACCTGACATGCGCAGTTTATCCCAGAGGTCCTTGTTGTCCGTCCCTACCGCTGGATAAGGGTAACGAGGACTCTGGGAACGATATTGCAGAATCCTGGCATCATTTTTATACAGTTTATGCTCAAGGAATTTAATGATCCGACATCGTGCATCGATATATCGACAAACATGATGAAAGCTCAAATCACCTGCAATGGCCCTTTTCATAGCATGCTAAAGCGGACGAATTTATAGGTGTCTGCGTTCTTACGGTTGATTTGATGTATTTGCATAACAATACAATCAAACATAAAGGCGAGGCAATTTTATGCATAAATCCAAAGATCGAGAAACAAATGAAAGCACGAGGCCGCTTAAGTATAAAAACAGTTTTAAAGAACTACAACTGAGTTTACGTCGTTTATAGACGAAAAAAATGTAAAACGAATCTTCGCTATAATGTAATAAAACAAGGTACATAAGCAACAACGATCTTCATTACTGCAAACTTTTAGGACTAAAATCCTCGGATAACCGCCAATGCGCTTATTTCAAATTTAGGATAAGGCGGGGGCGCTTATTCCAGTTGAGGCGTTTATTTGATTTTTCTCAAATCATGACCAGACGGTCATTTAGCTATTTCGTATAGTAGTTATAATAGCGGCACACCTAGTCAAGAGCAGTTCAACTTTGATTCTGAGTTACCGATGATTATAAAAAAAATGCCGAGTGCACGATGAACACGACCAACACTATACTCAACCTTTGTTGTCTCAGTACTCGCCCAGGGGAAAAAAACAGAGGAAGCCACGTACTCCCCCTGGGGCGCAGGCGCTTATTTGAAATGTTGAACTATGGGGGGTGGGGGGGGGGGGGGGGGGGGGCTTATTCGAAGGGGAGCGCTGATTCAAGGATTTGCGGCGTTTGAATACTAGACCGCTCGATCCGGATCCGTAGTCCAACGCGCTAATCATTAAGCCACCGCCACTGTGTTTCCTACAGAGAAAAACACTGTAATTTGATTCGTCAAAGCCGATCAGGGTACTAAGGACACTTTAGACGAATAATGTGGCCGCATCAGAATTTAGAGACTGTAAGGCATTCCAGATTTGTCAGTGGTGAAAACGTTCAGAAGTATGATGAAAGAAGGAAGTAGGTTATTTTCTGTGGGTGGCCGGATAGCTTTACGATACGCCGTCTTCAGCACACAAACTACCTTATTATAGGAAATTAACGCTCGTGGTAATTAAGGTATTTGAAATTAACGCGACTTAAATTAACGCGAATTGGACGGACAACCAAATAAAGGAAATTAATGCGAAAGAGGAGGTAAAATTTCACAATGAACGAAATTAACGCGATGAACGCAAAGAAACAAATATATTTTGGCCGAAATATTAAAACTCAGATGTCAAGAACTGCTCTTCTGCAAGCGAGGGTGAACTAGAAATATTACATTGTAAAATATTGAAATACAGCGAAGAAAAGAGAGTTTCCTAGTTGTCAAATGTGTCTGCTCAGGATCCAGAATTTGAAGTTATAATAATGGAAATTAAGGTCGCGGAAATTAACGCTCCACTTAATTAATGTCGCGGAAATTAACGCTCACAAAAATTAACGCGACTTAAGTTAATTTCATGGAGTGTTAATTTCCTATAATAAGTAGTCTTTTGATGTCTTTAACGGGGGCTAGCTCTTGACTAAATCAACGTTGAAACTGGATCTCTGTTCTCTTAATTTATTACTTTCCAAACAAGGCGTGATACATAAGTTGTCCTTACTCGGCACAACTCAAAACTCTACAGTTGAGCTCGGTACTCGCTCTTTTATATTGAAGGTGTTTGGGTATAGGGGTGCCGCTGAGGGTTCGAAAACCAACCCCTAAAATACCTACCCTGTGTAGGGCAACATCCTCTATTTTAGGACCCTGTTTAGGTTGCAATTTAGCGAATCCCGTTTTACTGATACGCGGCAAACGTCCATGACGAGCCGCACGCCTTAGATACTTGGACGATGGTCATTTCAAATGACCTATTTCGCAATATATAACAATAGACGTGTTGAAAACATACACCGTATCTCGTTTCGAAAACCTCGGTAAATGTCTGAGATATGTTAGTCACACGTCACCACTTGTGAACTAATTGCTATTTCTGGCGGCGAAATATATTATTTCGTGGCGAACTCGCTTGGCGGCAAACAAGGAGTTTTACTGCAATGGCTCTAGATTTACGGCTTGATGTTTTGCAAACATTTCGATCTCCGAGATGAAGTTCTCTCCGAGGGGAAGTTTTCGCTTGCTGAACATCACATGATGATAACCTCGATCGAGCTATGAAAAGACGTATTCCATTGAAGAGGGAATATAATGTTGCTTGTCATAGCCGGACTTGACTTTGACACCGGGCGCCGTCTATGAAGAAACGTTTTCGTCTTTTGTAACGTTTGTCAATCTTGCAAATGGTATTTTGCACTTCTACACGACAAATGAAATGTCACAAATGAAAGGTCAGTTTTGTATTGTAGTGCAAAACCAACTCAAGTGTTCAATCTCGCATGCGACCCATCGAAGTGTTGTGTTGTATTTCAGCCCAGTGTTTGTTCATTGAACTGTCGAGTTCAGCAAACATGAACTGTAATGTCCGGGTATTCACATCGTGGATCATTCATTTCTTGATACAATCATAAGTACTAGAGGATGCCAGGTAAGTCCTTAGTTAAAAAAACGTAATCCGGCACTTACAATTTACAAAAGTTAAACCCGCATGCTGTGATGTCCGGCCAGTCAAAATGGAAAATATAGGCGAGTTTTGTTTATGTTATTTGTATTGCAACAATTTGCTATATGATACCGGCATAGCAAACATATATTTTTCCCGTAATGAAAGACTTCAAATTTACCAGCCAAATATACATGTTCATGTATACTTTATTTATCACACCCTTTCCAGCGGTAGCAAGAGAAACCAATAAGAAACGGCACGCGCTATAATTTTTATTCGTGGAACACCCAGGAGTATGGAATGACCGGCAAGAGATACTAATAAAAACGCGCTATAATTTTTTTTATTCGGAAGTAGTTTATTTTTATTTGGAAGTAGTTCGCACTTAATATTTTCCGTGCATCTGAACTGGTGTGAGGCACACCTCATACAGTTCGACGTAACATAAAAATACTAACTTTGGCACTAGCTTAATTTTTCGTCCATCTGAACTGGCGGGTGGCACACCTCATACAGTTCGATGTAACATAAAAGTACTAACTTTGGAACTAGCTCGCACTTAATTTTTTCGTCCATCTGAACTGGCGGGTGGCACACCTCATACAGTTCGATGTAACATAAAAGTACTAATTTTTGAACTAGCTCGCACTTAATTTTTCGTCCATCTGAACTGGCGGGTGGCACACCTCATACAGTTCGATGTAACATAAAAGTACTAACTTTGGAACTAGCTCGCACTTAATTTTTCGTTCATCTGAAACTGGCGGGTGGCACACCTCATACAGTTCATGTAACATAAAAATACTGACTTTGGAACTAGCTCGCACTTAATTTTTCGTCCATCTGAACTGGCGGGTGGCACACCTCATACAGTTCGATGTAACATAAAAGTACTAATTTTTGAACTAGCTCGCACTTAATTTTTCGTCCATCTGAACTGGCGGGTGGCACACCTCATACAGTTCGATGTAACATAAAAGTACTAACTTTGGAACTAGCTCGCACTTAATTTTTCGTTCATCTGAACTGGCGGGTGGCACACCTCATACAGTTCATGTAACATAAAAATACTGACTTTGGAACTAGCTCGCACTTAATTTTTCGTCCATCTGAACTGGCGGGTGGCACACCTCATACAGTTCGATGTAACACAAATAAGTACTAATTTTTGAACTAGCTCGCACTTAATTTTTCGTCCATCTGAAAGAACAAACAAAGCCCGTGACGAGTCGGCGATTTATTTTTTTTAAGTTTCCAGAGTTTGTTTAAAAAGATTATTAAGGGCCGTAAAAGCAACTGCATCTTTCAAGTTCCCTCGCACAGGCCTTCGAGATTTTTATTAAACAAGCGAATACCGTTCAAAAGTAGTATTTTTTTTATACAGTTCAATGGGGGTATACATGTACAAAAGTCGTTTCGTACCTATTATATATATTTATATAATTGTTTACAACTATACAACACTGATGTGGACAGCACTGTGCCCCCTTTTGTGTTCCATTTAGTTATTGGCGTTTTGAAACATTTTTCCTAAATGCCGAAACGTGTAGTAGACTCTAGAAAATATCATACCTGCAACTGTATTCTCTTTACGGTCAAGTGTCATTGTTTGGTGGTGTGTTGTTATTATAGCTTAGTAAGACTGAGGAACTGGGCCTACTATCAGCCTACTACTATAAAGTAGATCACTCTTTATAATACTTCTCAAATCTTCACTACAGGCCAGCACGCGCGGTGCGATTAATTAGTCCAGTTCGTTTAACGTTTTTGATATCGCAGTGGAATTTGTACAATCCGCTTATCACGCATTCCCTTCATTAGGTGAATTGTCCACGCATTATGAAAGTAATATCCAGTACGCGATCGCTACATCGCATTTTGATCTAAATGGTTACAGTATACCTAGAATAAATATTGAAATATTTAACTGACTCAGATTATTCTCGGTCTAGCTAGCTCGAGGATTGCATGGACAATCGTTTGTTGTATGTTTGCGATGTAATAAAGCATACCGCCCCTTTCTGTTCACGCTTTCTTTGCCTTCTGCACTAGCCTGTTCACAGACGTTTATTTTTTTCGTAAGATACTGGCGCGCGTGCGAGCGCGAATGTTGTATTTGCATCTTCAAAATGAAGAAAACAGACACGTTTCATTTCATCACAACATAATTATATAATTTATTCGGTATCATTCCTTTTCTGGCTTTCTTTTGATTCGGTGACATTTCTTGACACAGCTCGAAGAGATTATAACACCTTCCCCGGCCCAAAGGGCCGAATTAGTAATTACTTTTCACAGTAGGAAATTGCTTGATAATCGGTTTAAGCATAGCGTCCATAGCGACTGTGGTATCATGCGGCGTCCCAAAAAAGGTATATGCGGCTTCTCATGCTCTAAATACCTGTATAAATACTGTATAAACCATATTTTTACGACGACAATCGTGCAACCATACCCTGTTTAGGACAGGTTCAGACCCTGTTTAGGACAGGCTCGCATGAAATTATATACCCTGTTCAGGGCAGAGAGGCCAAAAACCATATCCTGTCCAGCGGCACGTCCCCGTATGGGCCACATAGGGAGTACCCCCCCCCCCCCCGGGGGGGGGGGGGGCGCGAAAAGCCAGGCCAGGGTTGCTGTCACGGTGATTGATATCAGATCTCGAACTGAACCGTCAAGGCGTGTCAGCTCAGTTATCAATGTCCATGCGAGGTAGCTGCTTCTCCCATGTGCTTGCAGTGTGAAAATGGCTAAATTGCTCCTTCTCGTGCTTACGTACATTGGCATTATTGAAAGTGAGTCCTAGGCTGCTGAAAAAAAAAAATCACAGTTTTTCACACTTCATCAAAGCAACCGGGTGTTAAATTCACCGGAAATGTTATTTGCCGATTTCGTGAAGTAGTTAGCTGGTGTCAATTTCCATGTCTATCTTTGTGACGCGAAAACAATATAACATGCGGTGTTAACTCTTGTGTAAGTATGTAATAATTCTTAGACGCGGATGAATTTTACCGCGAAAAAAAAAAAAAACACCTTCTCGAATTTAAAAATATCTCGCGTTAGTTCAATTATTTTGAATTTATCGTTTTTACTAAAATCTGCATCAATGCATGAAAAAAAAAATCGTCACTTCCGTCATCAGTAACCAGGTATAAAACTAGATAAAATTGTCTAGCGTGCACATATTCAGTTCTCATCTAAAAGTGACGGGGGTGATCGCCGGTAATTTTGAAAATAACCCCTAAAAGGTACCAAAATCTCGTTTTGTGGGTGTGGCTCGAATTCATTTTCACCCCTAAGAGGTACCAATTCTAAGACAAAACTAGTCCCTGTTATATATTTTTTCCAGCTCAATACCCTAAAAGGTACCGGAATAACTCTACGACAGTCATTTTAGATTTTGAACACCCTAAGCGCTACCAAACCACGAATTTTAAACCCTAAAAGGTACTGCGATCACCCCCGTCACTTTTATATGGGAGTCACCCCCGGGGTTTCAGCTCCTACATAGGGAGGGGCAAGAGAGAGTTCTGGGACTTGATTACAGCAATTGGACGACACCAAGTTCAGTTACCAATTAATCATAACTATAAGAAAATTTGAGGAAAAATAACCATCAGTGAAACGCTTTTGTAAATAACTAGGGGCCCTTAGGCCATTCTCACACCTAGTTGTCAAACTCCTTCATAGCGGTGCCGGGCAACCGAGCGTGCGCAGTAGAACTCAAATGGTTGCTAAGAGGATTGTCTAACGGGAACTTATTGACAATAAGAAAAGCTTGTCAGGCAAGAAATTCACACCTAAAATGAGTATGCACGATAACAAAAATGTGTTTTTTCCTTGGTTGTTTTCGCTCGAAAACGAAGACGTGTTCTTTTCGTTGCTGTCTGATTTCGCTTCGCCTCGTGTATTACGATAAACATTGTCATCCGACTTCGCTTCCCGTTCCAGTAGTAGCACTACTGACCGTATCCGAAAGACTCTCGCTGCATGTAGCATGTAAATGCAGCTCAGACGGATTTTTCGCTTGTTTGTTTCACGTTGCCGATATATTTTAATTTATCGGCTGCGTGAAAGATCAGGCCAAAAATCCGCCAGCGCTGTGTTTGCAGGCTACACGCGTTCAGCGAAAAAAAGTTTCCCGGGTTAGAAAACAATGAAGTTTTGGTTGACGTCATTCTTAGCAACGGCTTGATTGACACAGGATACGCACCGTTGGTCTGTTGCCCGGCAACGCTATGTCCTCAAAGAAAAGTTCCGCCCCCCTCCCCCCCCCCCCTCCCCCCCCCTGGAATTTAACGATCAGTCGCGTGTGAATGTAATTCAAGTCCCGGAAAACTCTCTGAAATCGCTTTAATTCAGCCCGATACCCACACAAATAGCACATTATATTTGAACTCGTTAGTGCCATGGTGTACTGCAACATAGTCAAATTGAGTAACTAATACAAGCGGGATTTCTGCGAC
This sequence comes from Desmophyllum pertusum, assembly GCA_029204205.1. Taxonomy (NCBI): domain Eukaryota; kingdom Metazoa; phylum Cnidaria; class Anthozoa; order Scleractinia; family Caryophylliidae; genus Desmophyllum; species Desmophyllum pertusum. The sequence continues at coordinate 569,712 of MU826865.1, forward strand.
TTGAATTACATTCGACGCGACTTAATGCCATTCAACGAACATCAACATTTTTCATGGCAGCAAGCAATACCTGTTTCTACTGGTTCAATCCAAGAACTTGAAGTGTAGACATTCTGCAAATAGAATAAAATTATAGATCAAAATGGCCGCCGCAATTCAAAATGATTAAAATTAAACTGAGCGGAAAATCAATACCAGCAATCTGAAAGACCACCTCTTGTTTGTTTTGGTAATCGTTCGAAGTTTGGTACGAAGTTGACAGAAGCGCGCCAGTCATGACAAACGTCTCTAAATTTTCCAGTATTCAACTTCCGTTTTTCTCGACTCAGGTGGAACCTAACCTAACGAAACTTCGTATGATTACCAAACAAGAGGTGGTCTTTCAGGTGCTGGTATTGATTTTCCGCTCAGCTTAATATGAATTTGTGGTATCCTTTTTGGAGAAATGTATATTCTTCCCGGCTCCCCGCTCGAGAGACGAGAGATCTGGACTGCGACCCAAATAATTACATGCTGATGACGTAAGAATCTACATAGATCCCTGTTGTGTCTATGATTAGTTTGTTGATCGGGTTTGAATTTTTGCGCGTAGGTAACAACCAATTCGAGAGACTAGATGGATCTCTGTAGAGCTACACCATCAGTATCTGTATATGAATTTATTTATTTTTTCTGGGCGAATCTTAAACTTCGCTCGAGCGAAGAAAGAGAGAGAAACCTGTGGAGTACCTTTGAGACTAACCTTGCTCAACGTAGGCACGCTGAAACACGGCGTAATATGTATTTCCTCGAGAGGACCGTTGTAAAATTCAGTTGTATCGACTTCTCGACTTCTCCGTCTACTCGATATATCAACCGACACTTTGGGGGTCCTTTCACCATCTCCGACAACGAATCGCTTGTAGTGATCCAAGTCACGTGCACTAAATTCGGCTGCAATGTACGGCACCAGTTGTGGCTTCATTTTTCGCGCCTCTTCGTACGTGTATAATTTGTCTGCTTTGTAATAGTCGGGGTCTGGGGCGCGTACAGGCTGGTCTTTGTTGTCCGTGGCGAGCTCTCGCACTATCACTTGGTAATAACTGAAAGAAAACAACTAGTAGTTAGCAGTCTCCCTTCAACCATCCGTCCATCCGTCTGCCTGCCGCCCGCCAGCCGGTGGGTCAACCCATCCATCCGTCCGTAACCTAGCTCATTTTAATTAGTCAACTCTCGTTATAGTGGCACTGTGTCGCGCGGGACGTAGTTTGGAGTTCGAAATAGCGAGAGTCCGCAATAGCGGTAGTCATTTTCAGTCAAACAGGTCTCTATAGCTTCCGCGGGGGAGGGCTCAGTGGATTTGTCCGTAATAACGGGTGTATATAGCGAGAGTAATTTTCAGTCAAACCTCTGTAGTTTTCGCCAGGGGAGAGGGGATGGCTGGATTTTGTCCGTAATAGGGGTGTCCGTAATAAAGGGGTGTCCGCAAGGCGAGAGTCGACTGTATCAAGTATTCTTACCTTACAACACCCTTGTCATTAGACGCTTGTGTCAACTCCACCTCGAATGAGAAGCTCTCAATGGTCTCTTTATCAGGTGGCGCTAACGTGCCAAGCGGAGGAGGAGCTGAAGATAAATACATTTTTACATTCAATTCACTTAGCAAGTTCACTTTATCATTACCTCCCTCTCGTGTCTTTATAAAAAACTACTGCTCGTAAACTATATTTCAATGATATGCCACGAAAATTAAGGAATTCAAGAACTTTCAACTAATGAATATAAACGTAAATCTAAGGCTATTATACGCAAATTCAAGACGAATGCTTCGACGATACGCGTAAATAGGCCATTTGCAGAAAAATTTAGAGGATTGGAGGATGGAAAAAGTTACTGGGGAACAAGCTCAATGGCAGAGCGTCCGACCGTTGCGCGGAAGGTTATAAGTTCAACTCCTGTTGGGAAAACTCGGAATTGTTATTATAATTATTATTTTATCTTTCGTTCTTTCCACCGCAGTTCACATACTGTATATGAATTATTTCATATATTCATCATCGTCATTTCATCACTTCACGGGTATAAATAGAACTCGCACTTGACCAGCTCGCAGTGGCTTCATAGCTCAGTGGTAGAGCGTTTTGCACCGGAATCGCAAAGGTCATGGGTTCGAATCCCGTTGGAGCCTGAATTTTTTTCAGGCCTTCTTTTCAACTGCTTAAGTTGATATATAACTGCGAAAATCTCATTCTCTTTCGTTCTTTCCACCGCAGTTCACATTATATGAATTATTTCATATATTCATCATCACCCAATTATTATTTTGTTGTTGTTGTTGTTGCTGTTGTTGTTGTTGTTGTTGTTGGAGTAACTTGTGTCACTGACTGAATTATATATTTTTCATTGTGCTTCTACCAAGCTAAAAAATTCACCATTATTTATTTTTCAATAAAGTTGTTGTTGTAGAAGTGACAGCTCGCATTTTTTTCTAAAAAACAAGTCGCGCTCACCTCCAGCATCAGTTCGTCTTTCAACATAATCAGAAAACGGCCCCAACCCGCCGCTTGATTGACAAGCCACGTGTATCCGGTAGCAACGCCAAGGCTGTAGGTCTCTGATGATATACACGCGATCCTCCACGTTGTCAAGGATATTCTTTTTATTCTGGTCCTTGCATTCGTAGTACATGACGTCATAGCCCTGTATGATGCCGTTCGGTTCTAGTGGTGGGTCCCAGGATAATGTGAAAGACGTAGAAGTCGTGCTGTGTATTGCTACATTCCGCGGTGGTCCACTGGGACTGTAAATACATAAAGAAAAGAGCCATATATTAGGTGTTGTCCACAAAATGTTACCTGTGACAAGAGAGGATCTAAGAGAAGGATTCCCCGTGCCCCATGTATGATATATATTTTTTTAACACCCGCATCACGTTATTCGAACTGACTAATGCCAGTAGCGCTCTTAAAATAGCTCAGCTATGTAATGAAACTAAAAATAGATTTAAAAAAAATATCACTGTAAAGCCCCTTCCACACGAGCAAGTTTTCCTTGACAAGTATTCCTTGCTCGTGTGGAAAGGGAAATTTGGCAATTGTTTCCTTGACAAGTGTCCATGTTCAAAAACAAGCGTGCCAGTTTTTGAACAAGGACACTTGTCAAGGAAAAATTGCCAAGTTGCGAAACTTGTTCGTGTGGACGTGCAACAAGGAAAACTTTACAAGGAATCCCTAGTGCCCAGCGGCCTTATCTTGTTGCTCGCGACCTGGATCCTATTAAAGACGATAATCCGCTGTACAATATTATTGTTGTTACAAAGAAAAATTGTCAAAGAAAATTTGTTTATCGTCCACACGAGCAAATCAAATTTGTCAAGGAAAAACTTGTCAAATTAAATTGTTGTTTATCCACATGAGCAAGGAAAACTTGTCATGGAAAACTTGCACGGGTGGAAGGGGCTTCAGAGACCCATGTGTGGGGCTATTATGGGGAAAACAAGTTCAAATCGGCTTTCAGGATAATTATAAAGAGTAACTGTTCTAAACTAACCATAATATGACATCAACGATATATTATCTGATCATTTGTTTGCTCAGAAGTATTTTTAAACATAAAAAACACTTAACTACGGTAGGGACAATTCCAATTCCGTTTTAGAGAGGTGTCCGTTATAGAAGAGTTCACTGTTTCTATGTTAGAAAGGGTAGAAAAACTATCATAATGGTTTCTAATATTCTATGAAAGTAGGTAACCGTTCTCATGAAATCCTAGCCAAACGAAGTTGGGTCAAGTTGGGAACTTGCGTGTATTTGCGACACCGTTTGGCCAGGGCTTATTCTAAACAAATCCACGTGGTGAATTAGATAGATAATTCATGACCTGCAGCTTCTGTCTGCCCTTCTTGACTAAAGGAGGGCCCACTTATATTCTTTCTCAAGTTGTATGGCACGACTGAAAAAGTGTACTTGGTAAATGGCTTCAGCCCACCGACCAGTTTTAGCTCTCGTACTGCCTGGTAGGACGAATCTTTTTTGCGGTCGAAGGACCATCCGTAGATTCCCAGTAAATAAAGTAATAACCAATTTTTCCATTCGGATTGTGAGGAGGAAGCCATGTTACTTCAATAGAATGGCTTGTTAATCTTGTCAGCTGGAATTGATACTTGCATAACCGCTGATGGTTTCTGAATGAAAAAGAAAAAAGAAAGATAAATGACTTAGAATTGTTGTCAGAATCCCGGATTTCAGTAGAGACGTTGCAGTGCACGTGGTGATTGGACAATAATTTAGAAACAGAAACTATTCGCGTACCAAAACTAAGTATAAAATTTTTGTTCATAATAACGCGCGCTCTGATTGGTTAAAGTAGTCGTTTTGCATCATTGACTATGTAGACACGGTCATAGCGTATCATCGCATTTTGTTGGCTTTATTTTATAAAAGAAATTAAAAAAACATCCGCTTCTCTTGTTTACATGGCCTGATGAAACACTTGAGAAAGTTTGGGATAATTCGAAAGTACTTAATATGTAAACATGAACGTTCGTTTTAATTTGTTAATTTTTCGTACGAGAATTCACTCCCCCGCAGCCCTTACAAACAAAACACAATTTCTAGTTAGAAGCTAATAAAATCCACGTTCGCCTTGTTGGTAGAAAATGCAGCTTCCCCTGCCCTCCCGTCTCACACAGAAGTCAAACCATCACCCCCACCCCACCCATGAAAGGCAGAAAGAAAATCTCCCCTCCCAAAAGGCTCACCCGACTCATCAGTCATAACTTGGACACTGCTCTTCCCTCCTCCGCCAGCGCCCGTGAAGGCCTGGACGAGCGACATAATAGAGTGTGTATGGCGCGAGTCGAGAGAGAGTAAAGTTGGTGCGGAGACCAGCATCCTCTGGTATAGGTTGGTTCGGCAGGGTGTGTTGCCAGACGGTTAAAAACCTAAATAGAGAAAATGGAATATTTGTGAGTAAACTTAACAGCCTGAGCATACAAAAATTTATCGTCCAGCGCTCATTTTCTTCTCCGGGGGGGGGGGGGGGGGGGGTGGCACTCCCTTATATACGCTATATAGGTACGTGCGGCTGGACAGGGTATGGTTGTTAAGCATTTTGGTCTGAAACAGGATATGACAAAAGGCATTTTTGGTCTAGAACAGGGTATCTGTTTTCCGAGAAGTTGGCACAAAGATCGGTAATTGATACTCTGGAATAGGTTAGAAAAAATATCGCCTGGAACAGGGTATCTTTTTTGTTAACATTTAGTCTGGAACAGGGTCTAAAAATTAGCGTTTTGTGTCTGGTACAGGGTACACACCCCACCCAACTGTTTTGGGAGTACCCCCCCCCCCCCGGGATTTCTTCCCACGCTCGAGGGACGTCTCAGATCCGAGTCTAAATATTCCACCTAGCCACATGCCAGCGCTCAAAACCCAAATAACTTATGTCATTATTATTTTGCCTTTAGTCCACAGCTTTTCATAAGTTACCTGGTATCGTATGAGAATTCCATTCACGCTCGCTGGTTTTTTCCACGTGACGAAAATGGAAGATTTGCTCGTGTTTCCAGAGCTTGTAAATCTCGCGGTTCAGACGGCACTGGTAACAAAGTAAAGATTACTTGACAACAGAATCACGTCAAGACGATAATAAAGCCCCATGATCCACATTGGGGAGTGTTAAAAAAGTTTGTAATCATTCGTCACCTTCTATTTCGGACTCTTATCTGTCATCAGGTTTTTCAAAACAGGGCCGAACTACTGTACTGTTTAATTCTTGGTGGCCGCTTAATCGGGGTTAAAACAATAGGAAAGCCCTCATCAGGACGGCCAAAAGGTGGCCGCGACCGTTTTATAGGGGTGGCCACTTAATAAGGGTTCAACCTCGTTCCCAGGGTCTACTCCGCTTTCAAGATGGCGGCTGGGCGCGGAGAAGACCCTGGGGTACACTGATATAACGCCCACGCTGATTGGTCTTTAGATTTATGATTCTTACATTAGTCGTGATTGGCGGAAATAGTCTTCCTTGCAAAATGGCCGACTTGCGGAGTTTTATTTTGTTATTTCTTCTCGAATTGAAACGTAAATTATTGCCTGTTAAATATTTCCCGTCTTGTTTAAATTATGCACGGCAATTTAAGGAAGAGGTGGAGTTGACGTTGGACCGTAAATTAATTTGAAATGCCTCAAGGCGCACAGATCAAGAGCTGGAATATCAAGCAAGGTGAAAATCAGATCGATGATATGATTACACGTTTATGAATGTTTAAGCTTATGTGTTATTATTCGAAGCCTGGAATTTCTTCAAAGTGCTTTTAACGGCGAATTGAAAATGTGACGGAATCCTGAATTTATGTATTGCTCGCACAAAATGACGAATCGAATTTTTCACTCGTAAACTACGTGATCTGTACTTTTCAGAGAATGATTAAGCTTACAATCAAATGATTTGAACAGACAAGATACAATATTATGACCATTTTGATGCACTGCACTTAAAAGTAAGGAAAGCCCTTTCTTGAAATATTTTTGTAAACTTGATTATACTTAAAATGAAGATTATAGTTGATATAAGCTGTTTTTCTCAATTTTCTAAGCTGGTATAGGTATTAAATCACCTATACAAGTTTACAACATACAGTGGAACCTCTACTTCAGGCCACCTCTATTAAGGGAACACCTCCTTTACCACACTCATATAATGTTTGTAATCCAGATACTGCTATGAAAGGGACACCTATTAGTTTATATTTTTGTCTGATGTTGGGAAATTATTGTTCATCGTGGTAGATAGTAGCCTCCTACGCAGACGCTCTTTGGGATCGTCACGCAATCAAAGATTGCGTGACGAGCCCAAAGAGCGTCTGCGTAGGAGGCTAGGTAGATAGATGAATATTTAATCATTTGTCTCATGATAGAGTCACTTTGAGCTGTTGTCAATGATCACAACGTTTAGACTGCTTTGTGTATACTGCTAGTCTTCATCAGGCAATCCTCATGATTATTCCAACTAGATGTTGTTCCCTCGGTGGTCTGCTGCGGTATCGATCAACAGTTATGTTTCTTGGTCATTAAGGTGGGCCTCCATGGTTGAGGAATTTCGGCAGTTGTATGTACACTGTATGTCAATAAAGACTGTACTGGGTGCAAGTTTTGTGTGATTAAGTTTCTTTTGGTGTACTGCAGGGTATTGTTTTCTTGTAGGTCATTTCTTTCAGTTTTTGTCCTTTTTGTTTTGCTGTGTTGCAATGTTTTTGTATGACATTTATTGTTCCTTATGCCCCTCAAATGTATATTGTGTTGGGGAGGTGTGAATGAATTTATTCAGAGTGATATGGGTTATTTTATTTATTTATTTTGTTCTAGGAGGTATTTTCATTTTTAGATTGACATGTATAAATAAAGTTGCTTTACCTTTATCTTATTATCCTTGTTATGGAGTATTTTTTTAGCTGTAGTAATTTTTTTGTGCTGGGGATAGGGTCCTGAAGAGGTAAAATGGGAACTGGGATTTGCTTTTTTTTCACTGGAAAAATGGGATTTGGGGCACCAATTTTGCTGTTGGGAATGGGGTAATTTGAGCAAGCATTAGGCTGGGAGACTAGGATTTGGGCAAAATATGGGCTGACCGTGGGCCAGGGCCCTCTTCATATATTTTGGGTGCTACTCTACCTAACTTGTGTGAGTCAGAAAAGTGTGAACACTTTGATTGGGTGGTCCCCAAAATCCGCCAAAAAATCAAAATTGTAAAAATTGTTACTGTTTTTAGCTCAAATAAAATGACAAAATATTGGCTAACAAACACCACCCCCCCCCCCCCCCCCCTTCAAAAATTCTAGATCCACCCCTACAGATAGCTATAGACAATAAATAAGTACCCGCCCTCAATAGAGTTATTGTTCTCCAGTGTACAACTAGAACAGAAACAAGTAGTCAGAAAATAGGGTATGGATTTTAAAGACCAGGGCCCGGTTGGTCAAAAGAAGGATAACGCTATCCACCGGATAAATCGCTATCCAACAGATAGTGTAGTTTGTTTTGTTAATACTTATCCACTGTTTGTTAATACTTATCTGGTGGATAGCATTATCCACCTTTTGAAAAACCTGGCCCAGGTCTGTAATAGTGTACAGAAAGTTATACATTTTGGTTTCAGTACTGGATGGCACAATCCCTCCAAAAATTCAAAGTACATCCCAGGGCATAAAATATAATAAATACCGTAAAAGTTCTATTTAGCCCCCACCTCTCTATTAAGCGCCCCCCCCCCCTTTCATCAGACTGATGTAATAATGTATTTAAAGAAATATTTTCTGTTGTTTCAGTCACTTTGTATGGAAACATGGTCTTAATTCCAGAACTATCATTGAGTTAGGATATAAATGACACTGCATTTGTAAGACGGTGATATATAACCCATTTCTTGTTCTGTTTAGTTTGTGGTGTAATAGTAAAGCCTGGGGAGAGGGGATTAGTACTTGACCCATGTTTGGGTATAGGGGTGCCGCTAAGGGTTTGAAAACCTGACCCTGTTTAGGACAAAAAAACAACAATAAAAACCCCTAAAATACCTACCCTGTGTAGGACATCCTCTATTTTAGGACCCTGTTTAGGTTGCAAATTATTTAGCGAATCCCGTTTGACTGATACGCGGCAAACGTCTCCGATCTCTAAATACTGTATAAACCGTATTTTTTACGACGACAGTCGTGCAACCATACCCTGTTTAGGACAGACGTGCATGAAATTATATACCCTGTACAGGGCAGAGAGGCCAAAAACCATACCCTGTCCAGCGGCATGTCCCCGTATAGGCCACATAAGGGAGTACACACCCCCCCCCCCCCCCCCAGGTAGTAAAGCCCCCCGGCCCCGGGCTTTTACGGTAATTATTGGTTTTCCAAATAAAAGCTAAATATAAAAGGCTATAAAACATTGTCATCCACAGAAACCACGCAGGGAAGCCTCCCACTTTTTTGTACAGTTGAAATTACACTTTGATATTTTACTAAATCAATTTGAATCTGTTTAAATGTTTGCGAGTTTCCATGCTGAAGTGTTGAGGAGGAAGCAATCTTTATTTAGATAACACATACAAAGTACTGACTCAGCATGAACCTTAAAAATATCACCTCTAAATAAAAACAATCACACAAAGATTCGACCATGATCATGCTGCATTAATATTTTTTTTATTAATTAAATTGGGCATGACTTTCGTGCTATAAAAAACAAAATTACAAGGTCGCGATCCGAGCACGAAATAAACCAAATTAATCGACCAAAAAATAATATATCCACCCCAAAACTATCCGCTTTACTTTCGACAACTTCCCTAACTTGACTTTCTTTATATGATCGTGCGTTGTTTATACAGCTAAACTGGTGCTAAATAACAGTCATAAAATGTGTAATAAACCTCACCTTAAATAAAATAGACCGCTCACCAATCATGCGTAAAGACAGCAGAAATCTATTCGAAATTCAACGGACCACAAAAACGTTATTCCGTGGCTTAATTTGGTGTAAAACGTGTTAAAACGAAGCTCGCCAGCTTCCTTCCAGTAGCCATTTTGAATCCCGAAACCGCTGGTCAGGTGTAGCGAAGACGACAAAATACTCCACGATTCGTGGAGTATTTCGCAGCGTACCCCAGGGTCTTCTCCGCGCCCAGCCGCCATCTTGAAAGCGGAGTAGACCCTGGGAACGAGGTTGATAAGGGTTTTATTTACAGTATTATAATGACAATAATTTCGGGACTATGATAACTGGCCGCTTAACTGGGGGTGGCCGCTTAAAAGGTGACCGCTTAGAGGAGCCTTTAAATTGAAGAAAGCCTCAAAGTAATAGTTTACTAAGGAAAAAAAACACCAAAGAGGTGATAATAAACCAAACAGTAACAAGGCTGGTTGAGGATCATGGAGAAGATTAACACGGATTGTGGATGGCGAACTTGAAAAAATGGCCATTTTTTCAAGATGCGCCAACCGTGACTGTATAAATAATTATGTTATCTGGCTAAAAAGCTAAAAAAATGCCCATGTCCCAGCTTTAAACTACCTGACTGCGGAAATAAAAATAAAAATTGCTGTTATTTGCATACCTCCCTCATCTGTTGAGTAGACGTTTGTGACAGGCGGTCCTTGTCCCACTGAAGTACTGGCAGCCAAGGAAACATTATACTGCGAGAACGCCTCTGTGAGAGTAAACATGTAATAAATAAATGGTAACAAAACTTTGTGCCGTCCACAAGAGTGATAACAAATTGCACTTCCGCTTTGGCGGTCGCCCGATTTTGTTATCACTCGTATGATTACAGACCGACGTTGTTTACTAATTTAATCATATCTACTGTATAACAACATTAATTTTAATAAAGAAATGTAGAATTCGAGGAAGAAGGAACCCAATTAAGTACACGAGCATAGTGCGGTTTTCAATTGACTGTCGAAAGTAATCGTGGAATTGCTTTGGTTTTGATTTACTATGATTCTATGACCGGTTAAAAAAAAACTCGCGCCACCTTCTCAACCAATCAGATGCAAAACCAAAACCAGTCGAGACTTGGTCACGCGCGTTTTCCCGCGCTTGGCGCCGGTTGTGTATTTGCTTTGAGTTCTCATTGGTTCATTGTGTTGTTTACGTTTGTTGCTATTGGTCATTGTAATTGCTTTGGTTTTGGTTCTGACACTCAATTGAAAACCGCTCTAAGCAAGAATAACACCAAATTGTAAGCAATTATTTGATGAAGTTTTAGTGACATCCAGAAAAAAAAAACAAGCCAGGGCGAGGTAAGTGTTATCACCACAGGACTCAAGGACCCGTATGAACCCTGTAACCACTGCCCACTTTGCTTCAACAGACGCCATTATCGCATCTATCCAAACGATCCCAGATATCCTAGCAAGATCTGCTAGGGCCCAATCTCCACAACGTTTATGGAGTAAGCTACTGTAGTCGTTTAGCCAATCACATTGCTTTGTATCTACATTGTATCTTATGAAAGGTGTTCCTTACTTACTCAGGTTAGGAATCCTATACCAAATTGCGGCGCCATTAAAGTCAATACAAGATTGATTGTTCATCACCACAAGAGTCCAGCATAAGTGAAAGCTTTTGATAATCCCATTCGGTTCCGTGGGCAGTTTCCAGTTTATTTCCAAGTAATTGGTCATTGTACTAACACTCACTATGACTGGCTCACTCGGCACTGAACAAAGACAAATGTTTCATTCTAAATATCTACTGTAAAGTTACGAAACTAACGCCCCTGGTTACTTTCGTATTTAGAGCGGTTTTCAACTGAGTGTCGTAAAACCAAAACCAAAGCAATTACAATGACCAATCACAACAAACGTAATCAACGAATGAACCAATGAGAGCTCAGAGCAAATACACGTGACCAGTGCCAAGCGCAGGAAAACGCGTGTGACCAAGTCGCGATTGGTTTTGGTTTTGCATCTGATTGGTTGAGTAGGTGGCGCGAGTTTTTTAAACCAATCACAGAGCGTAGTAAAGCAAAACCAAAGCAATTCAGTGATTACTTTCGACACTCAATTGAAAACCGCTCTAGCAACCTTTCCTATCGCTACTTTCAGGGGCCTCTCAGTGTTCCAGATAATAGAGGGTTATCTGGTCAAAAACCCGGCAAGGGCAGCTTCCTGGCCCAAAAAATTAATATAAAACGTCTGACGATTTGGTGAGGTTCATATCTATTGACCCGTTGCAATTCCTCATTCACACCTTGCGTTTAAAACGTATCTGGAAGCCTGGTACTCCCTACTTTCTGGTAGCTTAAAAACGTGTATTGTTTAAGGTCCTATCCACCCCCAAAATATTGATAAATGTAAAACATGTAAAATATTGATAAATGTAAAACATTTTTATGTAAGAGTTAAAGGTTTGGGCCCAGTTGTTCAAAGGGTGGATAATGCTATCCACGGGATAAATCCCCCGGGGGGTGGGGGGGGGGGGGGGGGGGGGGGGGGGGGGGGGGGGGGGGAGGGGGGGGGAGGGGGGACTCCATATAAAAGGGGTCGGGGTGCTCGTCGGAAATTTTGTAAAGAACCCCTAAAAGGTACCAATTCATTTCCACCCCTAAGAGGTGCCAATTCTAAAACAACACATTAACTGACAATATATTAAGTTAAAAGCCTCGTTATCCAAACTGAATGTATATTGTTTTTATCGATAAGTCATGTCATGAATGAGAGAAGAATAAAAAATCAGTTGATTGACAAAATAGTTTCCTGTCATATTTTTCCGGCTCAGCAACCCTAAAAGGTACCGCGTTTAACTCTAAGGGTGGTCAATTTTAGATTTTACACCCTAAGCGGTACCGAAATCATGAATTTTAACGCCCTAAAAGATACGACGAGCACCCCCGCCACTTTTATATCGAAGTCCCCCCCCCCCCCCCCCCCCAGGGATAAATCGCTATTCAGTGGATAAGAGTTAACAAAACAAACTACCCTATCCAGCGGATAGTGATTTCAATCCGGTGGATAACGTTATCCATCCTTTGAACAACTGGGCCCTCATTACAAGCCCAGTGGCTAATAAGACTAGCGCTTAACTCCAGTTCCAGTTTCTATAGTATGAAGCAACTAGGAGTATCGCTACTCCCCTAGATGGGATGGGATGTTAGTCCATCGCAGGTACTGTAACCCCCCCCCCCCCCCCCCCCAAGAGCTGAGCAAGCGGAAGGTATAACAGGAGAGTTGACCGTCTTTGACTGTGTTGCATTCATGTAAACTGACCCACGTCGCCATCAAAGATAGCATGTGAATGTTACTTCAGCAATAAAGCCATCTGAAAACAGCGGGGCTCAATCGGCTCTCGGAGACAGGGATTATGACAGGGAAAAATGGTTCATGCTCTGAGGTATGGGTTGGGATGGGATGGAGATGTACGGTTTTTAAAACCTAACAGTTGTGCACCTCCACCAAAAATGATGATGGGCGAAACGTTGACGGACAGAAAAGGAGCACAATAATTAATGTATTGGATGAGGTTTGTTAGTGGATATCCAGAATAATCAAGGTCGAGGTAAGAGTTATACAGCCGAAGCCCGTGATTACTCTCGCTAAATCCGTAGGTAGATGATGTAGATGCTTTAAAAGGCGCTGATTTCAAAAATTAACTGTACGCTGGTTTTCGGCCAATCAAAAAATAGAATAGTTGAGTTGAATGTATAATAATAGCTATTGAATGAACACAACACTGAAGAGTTTAATTTTACCTTGTCAGGATGTGTAGTTTTCAGTAGCATTAGTTGCAGCAACTACTCTCATAGAATACTTGACATTGTAGGCCTGTAACATAGAAGGTGTATGTCCACATATTCATGGGATAATACCGACTACACAAACATGTTCCCCAATAAAGGAACCGTCGTAAGCTAGCCTCTTAGTGACAGCTCCCGTGCTGCTTTGCCAGTAGTTACAGCCTGTAAAAGATCTCGCCTATTTGCCGGGTTCAGTGGCACTTTGCCATGTCACTTTTGACAGCAGTGGAGTTAACTGTTTTGGCAACACCATCCACTCCGGCGGTGAAGGTCCTAAGACAATAATGTAACAGTAGTGTCAGTTAGTGGCTCGTATTGTATGTGTTTTTACTTGAATGTCAAAAGTAAATCATGTATGTCTTGGTTTATGCATCAGCTTCGGTTTGTTTCGTATCGTATCACTCACTCCTCTTCGTTTCTTTCTTCGTATTTTTTTCGTTCGTTTCGTTCGTTCGTTCGTCGTTCGTTCTTCGCGTCGTTCGTTCGTTCGTTCGTTTCGTTCGTTCGTTCGTTCGTATCCGTTCGTTCGTCGTTCGTTCGGTTCGTGTACGTTCGTTCGTTCCTCTAGCCTCCGTTTCCCTCGCGTTCCTCCGTTCGTTGGGGGGCGTATCGTTCGTTCGTATCGTTCGTTCGTTCGTTCGTTCGTTCCGTTCGTGTCGTTCGTTCGTTCGTTCGTTTCGATTGTCGTTCGTTCGTTCGTGGGGGTCGTCAGTTCGTTCGTTCGTTCATCCGTTCGTTCCGTTTCGTTCGTATCGTTGTCGTATTTCGTTCGTTTTCATATCCGTTTCGTTTGTTCGCTCACGATTAGATGTTCGCGTCGCTCGATTCGCTCGCTTCGCCGCTCAACTCTCTTTTGTTTGCTCGTTCGTTCATTCGTGTCGTTTCGTTGTTCAGTCCGTTTCGTTCGCATCCACCTTTGTTCGTTCTTTCGTTGCCGCTCACTCCTTTTGTTCGTTTCGCTCACTGGGGGCTCCTTCGTTCAGTATTCGGTTTAGATCATTTTTCCATCAATGTAATGTAGGCTTGTTACAATGTACAGTGGAGGATTTCCTTTAAACCTAAGGGCCTGTTTTAGCATGGGAGGGAGGGTAGAACCCGATGGATGGAGGGTACCCGGGTACCAGGGTCACCCCTCCCAGACGGGCTAAAAACATAAGCCCGCCTTTACGTGGGCTGGGCTATTAGCCTATTGAGGGCGGGCTATCATATTAGGGCGGTAGCTATCTTTTTTGGCGGGCTCTTTGTTTTGTGCGGAACTTTTTTTTATTGAACACTGACGGCGGGCGATTTATTTAAGCACACAGAAAAAACAAACATGGCAGCCAAGAAGAGAAGGCTATATATAGCGGAGCGGCTGAGTTTTGCTGTTTTTTATTTATCGCTTGTTGGTCCGCCATTTCACGGGTTTTCATAGGTCAACAGAGATAGCCCGCCTAGGGAGGGTGACCCTGGGTTTGACAGTTTACAGATGCAGAAAAAAGGATAGGCCCCGCCAAGGAGGGGTGGACTCCCCCTGGCAAGGCAGACCAGGGTGACCCGGGTAGGCGTGTGACCCCTGTCCCTATCATGTAAACACTAATTACGAGTGGTGCTTTCGTTAAAGAAAATGTATCTTATTGACAAGTAAGTTGGGGCCCTCCCAGGGTATTCAGCCCGGCTAGAGAGGGTGACCCTTGTACGCCCCGGGTCACCTCCCAATCCATGTAAGCAGGGCTCTATAAAGGAACGTTAGATTAAAAGATTAAGGAATTAGAGCCATTATTCTTAATTTCACTTCCAAGGTTAATGGACTTACTCGTCCTTCGAAGGTTGTGTTAAAAAAAACACAACTTGCTTTCACTTTTCCTCGGGCCCGGGCAACCGTCTCACATTTTTACAAAAATTTTCCCCCCCCCATCTGTCGTTAAACTGTAAAAACGAAATACTTGCATGAAGATGATTGAGTTTTTTTCACTTCTATGCTGGTGCTGTTATATCAGCTGTGTCCAGCAATAGTTTTGTGGTTGGCCAGACTGTGATCTGTAATGTACGGTGTATCCGGAGGATAATGCCTATTCGGTTCTTGTAGAGGGCAGAGGGGAACCCCATGTGACTTGTATTAGAAGACGTTGATGAAAAGAGTCCAACACACACGCACGGATAGGTCCTTGTGGGAGGACCTGTATGGTTCTGTGATGCAAGAAAATTGAAAAAATTCGAGAAGGTGGACAAACGTTCAACAAACTATTCCTTCATAA
Organism: Desmophyllum pertusum; assembly: GCA_029204205.1. NCBI lineage: Eukaryota > Metazoa > Cnidaria > Anthozoa > Scleractinia > Caryophylliidae > Desmophyllum > Desmophyllum pertusum. Next base: position 585,212 of record MU826865.1, read on the forward strand.
CATCATTAATTAAATTCAACAAGTTAAAAAACAACGAAATCGTAACCAGGTGTCGGAGGTTTGGAATTACCCGGTCATTAATTAGCAAATAGAGTGTTAATACGATTTTATTCGCTCTCCGTTTACTCCTTAGTTTTTATAGTTTTTGAATTGAGAACGTGACAAATTAAAAAAAAAAAATCGAACACTCAAGGACATGTTTCGGTTTCGTCCACAGACAGTTCCAAAACACCTCTTTTCCTAAACACCCTCGCAATTTTTTGTCTTCTTAGTGTTTGGAAAATGTGATTGAAAACACTTCTACTCAGTCCGTCTCGCAAACCTCTCTCGTGTGACATTTAACTGACCTGAATAGATCGAACGGACGGAACGGACGGAACTGGGGTGGTGGAACGGGTCCACAAAACATGTGGTTTGTAAACAAATGAAGAAAATGTTCACAAAACTATGACAACAACAAGCAAATGTTCGCGGCAACATTTTTGTTATGAGGCACACAAAAACAGGGACAATAAACACATTGTGCCACTAAATGACCTAATACACCTTGCTGCGGTGAGTAGTTTCCATAGCAACAACTGGACAGCAGCCAGTTGTTGCTATGGAAACTACTCACGCCAGCAGGTGATTAGTGTACAATTGTGTTTTTTGTGTATAACAAAAATTGTTGGCGAACCATTGTTGTTGTAATGTTTGTGAACATTCCTTCGATTGTTTACAAACACTGTTTAGAAGACCCGTCCCAACCGTCCGTCCGTCCTTCCGTTCCTCTATCAGTCAGTTAAATGTCACACGAGAGAGAGAGTGTTTCCATCACATTTCCGAAACACTAAGAAGAACAAAATTCGAGGTGTGTGGAAATGTGACGAAACACTGTCCCTTGAGTGGTTCGATATAACGTTTTCTCAATCAAATACTAAACTAAGGAGTAAACGGAGGAATAAAATCGTAAACATCTATTGCTAATTAATGACCGGGTATCCAAACCTCCGACACGGTTAGCGATTCGTTTGTTTTAACTTGTTTGAATTATTAATGAGTTTGGGAATAGTTGTTGAACGTTGTCCTCTCAATTTTCTTTTATTGTTGCATCACAGAACCTAGACAGGTCCTCCACAAGACATCCGTGCCGTGGACACTTCTTTCATCCACGTCTATACAAGTCACATGGGGTCACCCCTCTGCCCCCCTCGAGAATAAACGCGAATGGCATTATCCCGCTCGATAACACCGTACATTACAGAATCACAGTCTGGCCAACCACAAAACTCTGGGACACAGCTGATAACAGCAACCAGCATAGAAGTGAAAAACGCTCATCATCTTCATTAATGTATTCGTTTTACACAGTTAACCGCATGGAATGTGAGGAGGTTGCCGGCCCAGAAAGTGAAGCAGTTTTTGAAACACAACCTTCGAAGACAGTAAAGTCATTAACCTTGGGAAGTGAAATTAATAATGGCTTAATCCTTAATCTTAACTAACGTCTTAGAGGCATGCTTAGCCATGGAGGGGAAGGGAAGGGTGACTCCTGGTACAAGGGTCACCCTCCTAGCCGGGCTCGCCTGGGAGGGCCAACTTGTCATACATGTCTTTACAGAAGCACACTGAATGGGGTTTTTTAACATGATAGGTACAGGGTCACCCGCCTACTCCGGGTCCACCCTGTCTGCTTGCCAGTGTCACCCTCCTTGGCGGGCTAATCTTTTCTGCATGTAAACTGTCAACTCCAGGTCACCCTCCATAAGGCGGGCTATCTCTGTTGACTTGGAAAACCCGTGAAAAGGGCGGAACAAGCGATAAAAACAGCAAAACTCGCCGCTATAGACTTTCTTCTTGCTGCCATGTTTTGTTTTGTGGTGCTTAAATAAAAATCGCGCCGTTTTTCACATAAAAAAAAGTCCGCCCAAAACAAAGAGCCACGCCAAAAAAGATAGCTCGCCTATATGATAGCCCGCCCTATAAAGAGATAAGATAAGCCCGCCCACGTAAAGGCGGGCTATGTTTTGAGCCCGTCTGGGAGGGGTGACCTCTTGGTACCCTACCCGCGGGTCACCCTCACGCCCCTCGCAATGTACAACAACAGGCCCTTAGGTTAAAGGAATCCTCCACTGTAAAATTGTACCAAGCTTAAGAACGCATTACATTGGATGGAAAATGATCTAGGAACTGCGAAACAATGATCTTAAACCGAACACGAACGAAGGAGTGAGCGAAAGCGAACGAACAAAGGAGTGAGCGAACCGAGAGAACGAACAAGTGAGCGAACGCACGGAGACGAACGCGAACGAACGAATGAACGAACGAGCAAACAAGGAGTGAGCGAGCGAGCGATCGAGGCGAGCGAGTGAGGACGGGAAATTCCCGACGGGGGCAAAAAAAAAGGGGCCGAAAGCCCACACGGCCGGCCGCCAGGGGCCGGCGGAGGATATAGAGCGCCAGCCGCCCCGGGGGGGCAGGCCCGGGC
>MU826865.1:588178-617906 GCA_029204205.1 Desmophyllum pertusum
TTTCACAATTCCTTTTAGAGAGGTGTCCGTTTATAGAAGAGTTCACTGTTTTTCTTTCTATGTTAGAAGGGTAGAGAACTATCATAATGGTTTCTAATATTCTATGAAAGTAGTAACTGTTCTCCCGGATGAAAATCCTAAGGGCCAAAAACGAAGTATGGGTCCAAGTTGGGCAACTTGCGTTTGCGTATATTGCGGGACACCAAAACAACACCGTTTCGTTTGGCCAAGGGGCTATTCCCTAAACAAATCCACGGTGTTGAAATTAGAATAGAAATTTCATACCTGCAGCTTCTGCCTGTCTGCCCTTCTTAGCTGCCAGCATGCAGACCTTACTGCAAACCAATTCATTTGACCTCTGCAGACACTCTACCTGCAAGGCTTTCTCTGTCTGGCTCCTGTCTGCCTTCTCTGACTTCTGACTAAGAGGCGCGCGGCCGTCGCGGAGCGGTGCGGCGGAGGAAGGAATGACGTGGTATGAGGGGGGGGGGGGGGTGGTGTTAGGCTGTGTTCGAAGGGGGGCTTGTAGGACTATGTCAGCGTAGCCACATCTTATTTTGGCAGATTGTTATGGTTCGGGGAGTCAGCGCCGTGCCTGGCGCTCGCCGGTTCTGGAGGGTTTGTCGTTTGTGATCTTTCCTGGTAGGGGGTTACTTTTGGTTGGAGTAGAGATGGCCGTAGAGTGTATGAAAACTCATTGTGTGAGAAAAATGGGGACTATATCTCCTACCTTCCCTGTTTTTGTTGCTTCTCTTTGTCTCCCATCTTTCTGCCCACTTATATTCTTTCCTCAAGTTGTATGATGGCAAACGACTGAAAAGTGTACTTGGTAAATGGGCTTCAGCCCCAGCCCAACTCGAACCAGTTTTGCTCTTCGTTACTCTGGCCTGGTAGGAAGGGAGGACGAATCTTTTTTTTGTTTTTGCTGGTCCGAAAAGGACCATGCGCGTAGATATTCTCCCCCAGGTAATAAAGTATAACAACCCCAATTTTTTTTTTTTTTTCATTATTCCGGATTGTGATAAGGAAGGCCATGTTACTTTAACTAATGGTTACTACTATGTTACTTGGTACTTTCAATAGAATGGCTTGTTTATCTCCTTGTCGCTAGCTGGAATTGATACTTGATACTTGCATAAAAAATAACAAACTACTACTTGCAATAAAAAACCGCTGCAATAAAAACCGCTGAATGGTTGCTTCTGAAATGAAAAAGAAAAAAAGAAGAGATAAATGACCGTTAGAAATTGTTGTTCAGAAGAAAAAAAAAAATCCCACCGATTTCAACAGTAGGACGCAGGTAGACGTGCAGTGCACAGTGGTGATTGGACAATAATAATTTAGAAACAGAAAAGGGACTAAATAATCTATTCGCCGTACCAAAACTATAGTATAAAAATTTTGTTCATATCATAAAGCGCAGCAACTATCTGATTGGTTAACAGAAGTAAGTAGTTCGTTTTGTGGAGGTGGGGGGGGGGGGGGGCAATCATTTGACTATGTAGGACACACCACGGGTTCAACCGATTGGCGTATCCACGGTCAAACCACCATCATGATGCATAATTTTGGTTTTGGCATCTTTTAATTTTATAAAAGAAATTAAAAAAAAAACAAAAAAAACAATAAAAAAAAAAAAACAAAGGAAGGCCTGCGCGGCTTATTTTTCTTCTTGTTTTACAGTCCCATAGGCCGCCCTGATGGAAACAAACCACTTGAGAGAAGTTTGGGGGGGATAATTCGATCCGAAAATTACGTAATATTATCTAGATAAAAACCAAACAAAAAAACAAAAAACAATGCAGCGATCGGGCGTTTTTAAAAATTTGTTAATTTTTTCGTACGAAGAATTCCACTCCCCGCAGCCTTACAAAATAAAAACCCACAATTTCTGAGTTAGAAGAGCTAATAAAATCCACGTTCGCCTTGTTGTAGAAACTGCAGCTTCCCCCTGCCCTCCCGTATCTCACACAGAAGTCAAACCATACCCCCTGACCCCACCCATTAAAGGCCCCAAGAAAAAGAAAATCCTCCCCTCCAAAAAGTCTCACCCTGACTCATCAGTCATAACTTGGACACGTGCTCATTCTTTCCTCTCCTCTGCCAGCGCCCGTGAAGGCCTGGACAGCGACATAATAGAGTGTGTATGGCGCGCGAGTCGACGAGAGGTAGTAAGTTGGTGCGGATGACCAGCATCCTCTGGTATAGGTTGGTCGGCAAGGGTCTGCATGCCCAGACGGTTAAAAAAAACCTAAATAGAAGAAAATGGAATATTTGTGAGTAAACTTAAAAACAGGCGCCTTGAGGTAGAACAGAAATTCATCGTCCAGGCCGCTCATTTTTCTTCTCCGGGGGGGGGGGGGGGGGGAGGGCACTCCCTTATATACCAGCTATATAGATACGTGCCGCTGGACAGGGTAATGCTCTTGTTAACAATTTGGTCTGAAAACAGGATATGACAAAAGGCATTTTTTGGCTGGTCACTGGAACAGGGTATTCTGTTTCTCGCAGGAAAGTTGGCACAAAGATCGGTAAAAAAATTGGATACTCCTGTGAATAGGGTTAGAAAAAAATACTCGCCCTGGAACAGGGCTTATATGTATCTTTTGTTAACATCTTAGTCTGGAACAGGGGTCTCAAAATTAGCGTTTGTGGGTGATTCTAGTGTGGTACAGGGTAAGGGTTTTTATAGCCCAGCGGCCACACCCCCACCCAACTGGTTTTGGGGAGTACGCCCTTCCCCCCGCCCCCCTCCCGCCCGGGATTTTCTTCCACGCTCGAAAGGGGACGTCTTCAGATTCCCGAGACTAAATATTTTCCACCTAACCCACATGCCAAAAGCGCTCAAAAACTGGAATTCCACCGCCCGCATAGCCCCCTCCCAAATAATACATGTTCCATTATTATTTTGCTTTAGTCACGAGCTTTTCCATAAGCTACCTGGTATCGTATGAGAATTTCGCATTCACGCTCGCTGGTTTTTTCCACGTGACGAAAATGGAAGATTTTGCTCGTGTTCCAAAGCTTGTAAATCTCGCGGTTCAGAGGGCAACTGGTAACAAAGTATTAGTTTACAACATTAAACCAAAAATGCTAATGGCAATGCAAAATTTCTATGTCAAATTATCTTTTCTAACTCTTCAAATTTAAAGAACAATTACATGTAAAGAAAATACAGTCGAGCCCCGATAAAGCGGTCACCCTCAGAGGAAATATTCAAGTGGCCGCTTAATCGGGGTTGGCCGCTTTAAAAGGTGACCGCTTACTCGGCGTTTCGTCAGAAATTAGCATAAGGCGTGAGTATAAAACGTCACTTTGATCTGAATACAATACGCTTGGAGGTTTTGTGACAAGTTAACCGTTGATTCACAATTCAAAGTTTCAGCTTTTATTGATAATTGGCCGCGAATATAACGTTTTAAAAATACAATGAGGCTATTGCCGAGAAAATCAAAAGATTTACTTGACAACAGAATCACGTCAAGAACGATAATAAAGTTCCATGAATCCACATTGGGGAGTGTTAATAAAGTTTGTAAGTCATTCGTCACCTTCGTTAATTTCGGGACTCTTATCTGTCATCAGGTTTTTGCAAAACAGGGGCCTAACTACTGTACTATTTTAATTCTTGGTGGCCGCTTAATCGGGGTTACACAACAATAGGAAAAGCCCCTCATCTAGGACGGCCAAAAGGTGGCCTGCGACCGTTTTTATAGGGTTGGCCACTTTAATAGGGTTTTATTTACAGTATTATAATGACAATAATTTCGGGACTATGATAACTGGCCGCTTAACTGGGGGTGGCCCCGCTTAAAAGGTGACCGCTTAGAGGAGCCTTTAATTGAAGAAAGCCTCAAAGTAATAGTTTACTAAGGAAGAAAAAACACCAAAGAGGTGATAATAAACCAAAACAGGAACAAGGCTGGTTGAGGGATGGAGAAGATTTACACGGATTGTGGATGGCGAACTTGAAAAAAATGGCCATTTTTTCAAGATGCGCCAACCGTGACTGTATAAATAATTTATGTTTATCTGGCTAAAAAAGCTAAAAAAAATGCCCATGTCCCAGCTTTAAACTACCTGACTGCGGAAATAAAAATAAAAATTGCTGTTATTTGCGCGCATACCTCCCTCATCTGTTGAGTAGACGTTTGTGACAGGCGGTCCTTGTCCCACTGAAGTACTGGGCAGCCAAGGAAACATTATACTGCGAGAACGCCTCTGTGAGAGTAAACATGTAATAAATAATGGTAACAAAACTTTGTGCCGTGCACAAGAGTGATAACAAAGCGCACTTCCGCTTTGCGGTCGCCCGATTTTGTTATCACTCGTATGATTACAGACCGACGTTGTTACTAATTTAATCATATCTACTGTATAACAACATTAATTTAATAAAGGGCAAATAAGGGATATAACTCGCTAATGGACACCGGCTGTAAGGGCTGCATCCTATGCTGCACATAATGCCCTTCAAGTCATATTTTTTAGTCATAATTTTACAATTAGTTAAAGATTTTAATACTTTTTCTATCACTAGAGACTACAATAACATTTTTATATCACTATATTATATTCTTATTGTATTAATATTAGTATTAGTGTAGTTTTTTTTTAGCAGTGGTCCCCTAATTAGTATGGTATATTATTACCAGGCTACAAGGTTCTTGACACTTTAATAAGTTCTCATTCATTCATTCATTCATTCATTCATTCATTCATTCATTCATTCATTCATTCATTCATTCATTCATTCATTCATTCATTCATTCATTCATTCATTCATTCATTCATTCATTCAAAGAAATGTAGAATTCGAGGAAGAAGGAACCCAATTAAGTACACGAGCATAGTGCGGTTTTCAATTGACTGTCGAAAGTAATCGTGGAATTGCTTTGGTTTTGATTTACTATGATTCTATGACTGGTTAAAAAAACTCGCGCCACCTTCTCAACCAATCAGATGCAAAACCAAAAACCAGTCGAGACTTGGGTCACGCGCGTTTTCCCGCGCTTGGCGCCGTTGTGTATTTGCTTTTGAGTTCTCATTGGTTCATTGTGTTGTTTACGTTTGTTGTGATTGGTCATTGTAATTGCTTTGGTTTTTGTTCTGACACTCAATTTGAAAACCGCTCTAAGCAAGAATAACACCAAATTGTAAGCAATTATTTGATGAAGTTTTAGTGACATCCAGAAAAAAAAAACAAGCCAGGGCGAGGTAAGTGTTATCACCACAGGACTCAAGGACCTGTATGAACCCTGTAACCACTGCCCACTTTGCTTCAACAGACGCCATTATCGCATCTATCCAAACGATCCCAGATATCCTAGCAAGATCTGCTAGAGGCCCAATCTCCACAACGTTTATGGAGTAAGCTACTGTAGTCGTTTAGCCCATCACATTGCTTGTATCTACATTGTATCTTATGAAAGGTGTTCCTTACTTACTCAGGTTAGGAATCCTATACCAAATTGCGGCGCCATTAAGGTCAATACAAGATTGATTTGTACATCACCACAAGAGTCCAGCATAAGTGAAAGCTTTTGATAATCCCATTCGGTTCTGTGGGCAGCTTCCAAGTTATTTCCAAGAATTGGTCATTGTACTAACACTCACTATGACTGCTTCACTCGGCACTGAAACAAAGACAAATGTTTCATTCTAAATATCTACTGTAAAGTTACGAAACTAACGCCCCTGTTACTTTCGTATTTAGAGCGGTTTCAATTGAGTGTCGTAAACCAAAACCAAAGCAATTACAATGACCAATCACAACAAACGTAAACAACGAATGAACCAATGAGAGCTCAGAGCAAATACACGTGACCAGTGCCAAGCGCAGGAAAACGCGTGTGACCAAGTCGCGATTGGTTTTGGTTTTGCATCTGATTGGTTGAGAAGGTGGCGCGAGTTTTTTAAACCAATCACAGAGCGTAGTAAGCAAAACCAAAGCAATTCAGTGATTACTTTCGACACTCAATTGAAAACCGCTCTAGCAACCTTTCCTATCGCTACTTTCAGGGGCCTCTCAGTGTTCCAGTTAAGAGATGGTTCTCAGGGTCAAAAAAAAAAGTTTCATATCTATTGACCCGTTGCAATTCCTCATTCACACCTTGCATTTAAAACGTATCTGGAAGCCTGGTACTCCCTACTTTCTGGTAGCTTAAAAACGTTATTGGTTTAAGATCCTATCCACCCCAAAATATTGATAAATGTAAAACATGTAAAATATTGATAAATGTAAAACATTTTTATGTAAGAGTTAAAGGTTTGGGGCCAGTTGTTCAAAGGGGTGGATAATGCTATCCACGGGATAAATCCCCCGGGGGGGAGGGGGGACTCCCATATAAAGGGGTCGGGGGTGCTCGTCGGAAATTTTGTAAAGAACCCCTAAAAGGTACCAACATTTTTTTGTGGGCGGGCCCCAATTCATTTCACCCCTAGAGGTACCAATTCTAAAACAACACATTAACTGACAATATATTTAAGTTAAAAGCCTCGTTATCGCAAACTGAATGTATATTGTTTTATCGATAAGTCATGTCATGAATGAGACAAGAATAAAAATCAGTTGATTGACAAAATAGTTCCTGTCATATTTTTCCGGCTCAGCAACCCTAAAAGGTACCGCGTTAACTCTAAGGGTGGTCAATTTTAGATTTTACACCCTAAGCGGTACCAAATCATGAATTTTAACCCCTAAAAGGTACGACGAGCACCCCCGCCACTTTATATCGAAGTCCTCCCCCCCGGGGATAAATCGCTATTCAGTGGATAAGAGTTAACAAAACAAACTACACTATCCAGCGGATAGTGATTTCAATCCGGTGGATAACGTTATCCATCCTTTGAACAACTGGGCCCTCATTACAAGCCCAGTGGCTAATAAGCTGGCGCTTAACTCCAGTTCAGTTCCTAGTATGAAGCAAACTAGGAGTATCGTTACTCCCTAGATGGGATGGGATGTTAGACCATCGCAGGTACTATTTTACTTTATGCCCCCCCTCTGGTTCCCAACCAAAATGATGATGGGCGACGTTTGACGGACAGAAAAGGAGCACATAATAAATTATTGGATGAGGTTTTTGTGATAGCCAGAATAATCAAGGTCGAGGTAAGAGTTATCAGCCGAAGCCCGTGATTCTCTCGCTAATCCGTAGGTAGATGATGTAGATGCTTTAAAAAGGCGCTGATTTCGAAAGTTCACTGTACGCTTTCGGCCAATCAAAAAATAGATAGTGAGTTGAATGTATAATAATAGCTATGAACACAACACTGAAGAGTTTTATACCTGCAGGATGTGTAGTTTCAGTAGCATTAGTTGCAGCACTACTCCATGAATACTTGACATTGTAGGCCTGTAACATGAAGGTGTATGTCACATATTCATGGATACCGACTACAACATGTTCCAATAAAGAACCGTCGTAAGCTAGCCTCTTAGTGACAGCTCCCGTGCTGCTTTGCCAGTAGTACAGCCTGTAAAAGATCTCGCCATTCGGGTTCAGCGGCACTTGCCATGTCACTTTGACAGCAGTGGAGTTTAACTGTTTTGGCAACAACATCCACTGGCGGTGAAGGTCCTAAGACAATATGTACAGTAGTGTCAGTAGTGGCTCGTATTGTATGTGTTTACTTGAATGTAAAAAGTAAATCATGTATGTCTTGGTTATGCATCAGCTTCGTTTGTTCGTTCGTTCACTCCTTCGTTTCTTCGTATTTTCGTTCGTTTCGTTCGTTCGTTCGTTCGTTCGTTCGTTCGTCGTCGTTCGTTCCTCGTCGTTCGTTCGTTCGTTCGTTCGTTCGTTCGTTCGTTCCTCCGTTCTCCGTTCCTCGTTCGTTCGTTCGTTCGTTCGTTCGTTCGTTCGTTCGTTCGTTCGTTCGTTCGTTCGTTCGTTCGTTCGTTCGTTCGTTCGTTCGTTCGTTTCGTTCGTTCGTTCGTCGTTCGTTCGTTCGTCTCGTTCGTTCGTTTCGTTCATTCGTTCGTTTGTTCGCTCACTCGCTCGCTCGATCGCTCGCTCGCTCACTCCTTTGTTTGTTCGTTCGTTCGTTCATTCGTCGTTCGTTTCGTTCGTCTTGTCGTTATTTCGTTCGCTCACTTGTTCGTTCGTTCGTTCATTCTTCGTTCGCTCACGTCCTTTGTTCGTTCGCTCACTCCTTCGTTCGTTCGGTCTAGATCATTTTCCATCAATGTAATGGTAGCTTGTTACAATGTACAGTGGAGGATTCCTTTAACTAAGGGCCTGTTTACATGGAGGGAGGGTGACCCCCCCCCGGGTACCAGGGTCACCCTCCCAGCCGGGCTAAAACATAGGCCCGCCTTTACCGTGGGCGGGCTATTAGGGCGGGCTATCATATAGGCGAGCTATCTTTTTTGGCGGGCTCTTGTTTTGGCGGGCTCATGTTTTGGCGGACTTTTTTTTTATTGAAACGGCGCGATTTATTAAGCACACAAACAAACATGGCAGCAAGAAGAAAGGCTATAGCGGCGAGTTTGCTGTTTTTATCGCTTGTTCCGCCATTTTCGCGGGTTTTCAAGTCAACAGAGACTAGCCCCCCGCCTAGGAGGGTGACCCTGGGTTGACAGTTTACATGCAGAAAAGATAGCCCGCCTAGGAGGGTGACCCTGGCAAGCAGACAGGGTGACCCGGGTAGGCGGTGACCCTGTCTATCATGTAAACACTTCAGTGTGCTTTGTAAAGAAATGTATGACAAGTTGGCCCTCCCAGGGTAGCCCGGCTAGGAGGGTGACCCTTGTACCCGGGTCACCCTCCCTCCATGTAAACAGGCTCTAAGACGTTAGATTAAAAGATTAAGGATTAGCCATTCTTAATTTCACTTCCAAGGTTAATGACTTACTGTTCTTCGAAGGTGTGTTAAAAAACTGCTTCACTTTCTGGGCCGGCCACCTCTCACATTCCATGCGTTAACTGTAAACGAATACTTCACGAAGATGATGAGGTTTTTCACTTCTATGCTGGTGCTGTTATCAGCTGTGTCCAGAGTTTGTGGTTGGCCAGACTGTGATCTGTAATGTACGGTGTATCGGAGGATAATGCCATTCCGTTCTGAGGGCAGAGGGGGACCCCATGTGACTTGTATAGAACGTTGATGAAAGAGTCCACGCACGGATGTCTTGTGGAGGACCTGTAGGTTCTGTGATGCAATAAAAGAAAAAATTGAGAGGACAAACGTTCAACAACTATTCCCAAACTCATTAATAATTCAACAAGTTAAAACAAACGAAATCGTAACCGTGTCGGAGGTTTGGATACCCGGTCATAATTAGCATAGATGTTTACGATTTTATTCCTCCGTTTACTCCTTAGCTTAGTTCTGATTGAGAAACGTATATCGAACACTCAAGACAGTATTTCGTCGCATTTCCAAACATCCTCGAATTTTGTCCAAAAATACTCCGCTGCGCGTCGTATTTTCAACTCCTCTAGTGTTTGGAAATGTGATGAAACACCTCTCTCTCTCGTGTGACATTTAACTGACTGATAGATGAACGGACGGACGGACGGACGGACGGGTCGACGGGGTCCAAACAGTGTTTGTAAACAATGAAGGAATGTTCACAAAACATTACAACAACAATGTTCGCCAAACATTTTGTTATACACAAAACACATTGTACACTAATCACCTGCCGGGTGAGTAGTTTCCATAGCAAACAACTGGCTTGCTTGTCCAGTTTTTCTTTTTGTTAAAAGACACAACAGTGAATATATACTTGACAAACTCTTCTAAGCCAGACAGTACATAAGCAGTGTCCATTCCCTCATACACCGATTGGTTTGCTTGTTCCTCCTCATCACTCACACGCATATAAAGCCTGTAATGTATCACGCCATTAGGATACAATGCTTTCACCCAGGTGACTTTAATTGCTGTTGAGTTCACGCTCTTTGCTGTCAAGTTTCTTGGAGGTGATGGCTCTGAAAATTACAATTTACAGTAAACATGGTACCCTAACAAATAATACATAATGATGAAATAAGAGAAAGATGTTAATCAGTCAGTGACACAAGCTACTCGGAAAAAAAATCCACGTTCTTCCGCCAGGAGTCGGTCCTATGACCTTTCACACTGTTACAAATGTCAGACCCCCTACCACTGAGCTACAGGAGACTCGTGGGAACGTAGGCCATATAACAAGGTTCAAGTGTGACAAACATCCCCACTAGCCTGCATCAAAGATGCAAGAAGATTAATATTGCAAACACTTAGCACAAAATTCATCCATTTTGCATGATATACCTCGTGGGAACGGTGAGCATGCGCAGTATGACTTTTTGGCAAGTCGATCGCTGTTGAAAAAAACATTTTGGCGCATATTGCGTATATTGCGTATTTTACAGATTGACATTTGGGGACATTGCGTATATTGCGTATTTTACAGATTGACATCGGTTTACAGATTGACATCGTATATTGCGTACATTGCGTTGCGTGCGTTGCGTTGCGTGTTTTACAACAAGCCTAAGCCATATAGATATGTGCCGGGCCAAAGGGTTTGATTTTCAGCCGTTTTTGACCTGAAAACGGGTATAGATTTTGACCATTTTGGTCTTCAATAGGGTGTTTTGCCTACTGGTCTGAAATAGGGTATAGATTTTTTGCCATTTTTGCTTTAAAAGGGGAATATTTTCCCGGACATTTTAAGGGTCAGGTAGGGTAGGGAAAATCAGGGTAGGGAAATAGGGTAGGGAAAATCACATATTTTGATCTGAAATAGGGTATGAATGAAATGAATGGGTTTCAAGAAAGAAAGTCACAGGGTACCGATGGTCACGCAATACATACAATAAGCTGTCCCGAATCGATAGAAATATCTATCAAACAAGTTATATATTTTGCTATTCGATTATCGCTAAGTATAAGAACGTCAGTAGACCCTGTCATAATTAATTTGCCATAATTAGTTAATTTTCGAGGGTCTGAGTTTTCGATACACCCGGGGGTCTGAGTTTTTTCGGGGGTCTGAGGTCTGAATTTTCAAGGTCTGAGTTTTCGAGACACCCCACAGCCATGTTTATACAGACTTGCAAAAGTGATTTTGCCTTCTGACATATTCGTCTTTGCTTTCCGAATATTTAATTTTCGATGCGATTCCTGTAATAAACTCAATACGCTGATAAACTTCAGGAAATATTTCAGCTCGTACAGCCTAGGAAAATTGCCTCTGTACTGAACAGATTTTTGAAGCTTGATAGGCACGGCTAATGATTCTCTGCTTTGTTTATAGCTGAGAAAACAAGCACTCATGACTGTGGTTTTGGCGCATACATTTCATTCAAGTTACTCGCTTTTTCAATATATTTGCTCAGTTTTTAGACGTAGAGATAGTCCTTTCCCCTAAAATGTCCTAATTTGGGGCAACTTGTAGAAATCAGGTCAATAAATAGAGCTTCTTTAGTGATCACTTAATTCGCACAACATTTTCTCATGACTATGTATTGATACTGTGAGGAGAAATTCCATCCCGATCACTCTCAGGGCTTTCTGATGTTGTCTTGTGCTGGCTGTAGTCTTAAATCAACCACTGCTTTGGCACATAATATTTTAGGAATAAATTCCTGTAATAAACTCAATACGCTGATAAATTTCAGGAAAGATTTCAGCTCGTACAGTCTAGGGAAATGGTTTCTGTATTGAACAGATTTTTGAAGCTTGAAAGGCAGGGCTAATGCATTATCTGCCCTTTTGTTTTTTTGGTAGAAAACAAGCACTCATGACTGTGGTTTTGGCGCATAAATGTAATTTAAGTTACTCGTTTTTCAATACATTTTCCGTCATAGAGATTGTCCTTTTCCCTAAAATTTCCTGATTTGGGGCAAATCGCGTCAGTGACTTGTAGGAAATCAGGTCAATAACTAGAGCTTTCTGGTGATTATATTCCGAATTTGGGTGCTACACGCATGCGTCTTTTGCACAAGTACCATCAGAGAAATCCACGAGACAAAAGAAAAATATATATACCTGCGCTGTTGGAGTACTATTTGAAGGGATGTTAGAAGCAAAATCTCGTAATTTAATTTTCCATACGTTTCTTTAAAATTTCCAAAAGTTATAAACATCTTAGGAAAGAGTGATCCCACGACAAAAGCTCCACATAAACTAATGTGTTGTGTGTAACACAACACAAAAATGCAATAAAGTGTTAAACAGTTGAGTTTTTTCTTGACTAAGGCGCATGAAAAAACTAACCAGTTGTGGACCAAATTCATTTCCAGGATTTTTAAGAATTTTTCAACTGAGTGCTGTTAAAAGTACTCATTTTGATAATCTTTTCACAGACTGCCTTGATAGGAAATTCTCCATCTTCTAAATTTGATGTGACGTCAGGATACGTCATGTTGACGTCATAACAATAGTTAATATTAACCAAATACAAAACCTTGATCTGCTTTTTTGATTTTAAATACAAAAAAATGTAAAAAGCTCCAAAAATCCCTCATATGTTTAGTTGTTTTCTAAAATATATTAGGATTGATTTGATACCTAAACTACCTAGTATATACATATATTGGACATGAAAAAGGTCTCTTTTTCTAACCAAGGTGGTCCTCTACGAAGGGGTAAACTGTAGAATGCTGGCTGAGTGTAAGATGGAGAAAAGATATCGTTCAAATAATAGTGACACAAACAAACAAACAAACAAATAAACAAACGGCAGTCTAATACCTTTCACTTGTAAAGTGCTGACGGTCCTTATAATTCCGTGGGCAGTGTATGCCGTGCACATGTACGATCCAACATCAGACCTTTGTACATGGTTGATATGAAGAACAGCAGTACCACCTTCCACAGCAGTATCATTGAACAACGCACCACCAAGCTTACGCCATGTTATCTTCTTAGAAGTTTGACCACGAACCAGCAGTAACATGTTGCCGATTTGTTAATAAAGACTTCCATGGACACTGGAAAAAACCTGATCTTTGGGGAGACAATGCATTGTCCTTTTGGACCCTGAAGGCCCATAAAGCCCTTGCTTCCTTTGTTTCCTTTGAGGCCAATGGAGCCTTTTTCTCCTGGAGGGCCCATAGGTCCAGCAATTCCTTTATTCCCAGGGGACCCACTAGATCCTGTTTCACCTTTTTCACCCTCCCCCCCTGTAATCCTACAGGTCCAAGCTTTCCACTTGGCCCTTGAGCCCCTGTGGTACCCAGAGGTCCTTGTGGGCCGGGTATCCCTGGGGCTCCTTTTTCTCCCTTGTATCCTGGATACCCGTGATTACCAGGATCCCCCTGGGGGCCCTGGGGACCTACTTGGCAAAGCTTGTCTGTGTTGGTGCAAGCTTCACTCAATTTCTTGTCGATTTCCTGGCGAATTTGTTGTAACGATATTGTTGGTGCATTTGGTGTCTGAGCGACATTTCTTCTCTGTTTGTGGCGATGTGCTGAGTCTGCTGCCTCCAAGTTGTTTCGAGCGTCTGGTGAGTGCGCAATAAATACAGTTAACCCTCGGACGGTGGGAGGAGCGGCGGCCTAATGATTAGCGCATTGGGCAAGTTACTTAACTCTCACAGTGCCTCTATCCACCCAGGAGTAAATGGGTACTAGCGAATTGTAATCAGGGCAACCTGACAAAAATGCAGGGGGGGGGGGGGGGGAAGTACCTGCGAGATGGAGTAGCATCCCATCAAGGATAGTAGCGATACTCCTATAGCCACTTGATCATACCATGGTTTAATATAGACAGACTTAACTTTTAACCCTCGGACGTACATCTAAAGTGTTAACCCCCCCCCCCCCCCCCCCCCCCCCCCGCCACGACCACAAAAGGGAGAGGGTTCGCAAAAAGACGCGCGAAGAGACGCGCGAAGCGGGAAGAGATGCGAGGGGGTTGGGGAAAGTGTTCTTTCGCCGCTCTTCGCGCTTCGCGTTCGCGTGTCTTTTCGCGTCATCCCCCCACTATTGACACGAGAGACGTTGCACGCTTGGCGCGCGCGTCATTTGCGACACGCGATACGATGTGTGAATGAGTTGGTAGTCATAGCAACGGGTGAATGTTTGCAAATTGAGAAGTTTACCAGTAAGAACGAGTTAACTCAGAAATAACAGCGTCAAGCTTTTAAATTAACTTACAGAGATTGAATGTAAATTAAACCTTCGATAACAATTGTCTGTTCTTGAATGGTTTTGCATGTTTCCGTTTTGTTTTCCACATTCACCGTGTGCAACGGAACAAATTACACGAGTTCATTTTCTCTCTAAACATTTTCGATTTCCAGGAATAAATTTCATCCTGAAAAGCTGAAATAAAAACCCACTTCCTGTCCTGCTGTTTCCGTGCTTTACCAGTTGAACGTATTGCCAGAAGAGCTCTAATGTTTTTTTTAAAGGTCAAACCGGTTCGGTCTGATTATAGTTCTCTGTGAATAAGTCACATTCCCTTGTTGAAACAAACATTTCTCGATCAGTTACAATAATATATATTTTGTCAAATACATACAGTTTTGCATGTCATGCACTCGTGCGTACAATTGTGATTACAAGTTTGAACAAGGATATAGAACTGGTTATAGGCCTATACGGGAATGTGCCGCCCAGTAGGGTATGGGTTTGCAACCTAGGGTACGGGTGTGGGGTTTTGACTCGATGCTGCCCTTCAGTTACCAGGCAATATTTTTCCAAGCATTTTCTGCAGGCAAAAACGATATCAATTAATGTTGACAATATATTAATGTCACAAACAGGGTGAGGGTTTGACAGTCTAGGCGGCACACACCTACTCATACTTGGATTGAGTACCCCCTCCCTCTCGCCCCCCCCCCCCCCCCCCCCCGGGAGAAAAGGCAACAACAGATTTCGCTGCTATGCAAATGTATCGAAACCCTGACAATGAAACAGAGCCTTGTACTTACTCTTTGACGCTTTCATTTCGTCCTTGTGATCTGCTGTTTGAGTTGATACGATTTCTATGTGGCTTTCCACTTTCGAAATTCGCAGTTCATTCATCTCTGTCTTCCTGTTTATCGATTCCATCCTCAAAAACATTGCCACAATCAACAACATCGAAATATAGGACAGAACCGATGAACCTTTGTGTAGAATGTCGCCACATTTGGCGGATGATTTCTTGTTTGGCTCCATTATGGATTCAAAACACAACAAGCCTCGACTGCCGTGTGAACTGTTTGATTTCCCTTCAGCAGTTGTTCCTGTATACGGGACATGCCGAGACATAACTGTAAAGCGAAACCGTTATGAATTGATTGATCTGTCATCGTTTGGAATAAACTTTACTCTTTCTTGCATTCCCTACGGTGACCAATATATATCTTATTTCTTCTGAAAACATAAATATAGGAATACATTGTAAAGCAGGAAGTAACCGGTTTATCAAGTTGCCTTGATGTAATCACCAAATAGTTAGAAACTCGCGTTGAGTGAAATATCACTTTCAATACACTCCCCCCCCCCCCCCCCCCCCCCCCCTCCCCCCCTCCATCCCAATCGACACTTTAGCTAACCGCACATTCACAGTATTATAGAGAACCGGCACACGACGGTTAATTTTCCTTTCTCTATCTGGACTTGAACTCCAGCTCCTGGACAGTTCGGCCACATTGGACAAATTGAACGTGTTGGAATAATGGCGAAGTAGTTTATAGGAACCTGAATTCACTTTTTAGTCGCCTGCTGTAGAATTTCGCGCGCGAAAAGAAGCCTTATGGAAACACCGCTGACCAAAACATAACTGATCGCTTTGCAAATTGTGAGAGCATGGTTTCTCGGTCCCAGGCCCTGTCTCTATCCCCTGCCCCCCTCGGGTTTAAGCTTTCTCAAAACCATTAGAAGAATGGGACAGTTTTATTAGGTGTCTGGTTATATAGTAGTACGAGTAGTACGACTGCTTTTTGGTACATTTCCTTGCCGTCCTCTGCAAAACAAAAAACATCAAATGACCAAATTCACGGTATTATGGAGAACGTGAAATTATCCTTTCTTTATGTAGATTTGGACTTCGTCCCTACAAATTCAGCACCAGGACAATTAAGCCACATTGGACAAATTGAACGTAGTTGTTGAGCTTTGTTGATAGGAACGTGAATTCACCTTTTTAGTGACGTTTTTCTTGGCGTTTCCGTCGGTCAGAAAAATAGCCTGCGAGCAGGCTCTCGTACGCGCGATGAGCGCGGAGCGCGATCGTCATCCTTAGTATTGGTGGTTTGCATCAATGTTACCAAAAACTGTTCGCTTGCGATGAACAATATCAGAAAAATTAACACGTTATAGAGCCGGCAGAAAGGAACGTTCTGTCCAAATTATAGCTTTGTAGCGTTTTTCATATCCGAGTTATTACGAAAATAATTTTCAGAAAATTACAGTATTTAGTATGCAGCCGCCATGTTGGTGCCCTTCTTTGCGGCACCAACATGGCGGCCATAAAAATGTACAAGAAGTAGAGTAGATTCTACCATTCAATTTCATTAGCTTTCACTTCAAAAACACTTTAGATATCTCTTCTAAATTATTATCACGTATAAAATTTAAAATGACATAAAAATACCCGTTTTTGTGACAGTTCAAAAACACGTCATCGAGGACATCGCAAATTTCAAAATGCCTTATTTTCGAAACGAAGCACTGAATCGATACCAAACTTTGCATAGAGGTTAATGTTTTGTATGTGTAGATATGTGAAAAGAATAGCTTTGTAGCATTACAGTTTAGATTTTAGAATTTGATGACGTCCGATGCAAACCAAGAATTGCGTGACGTTCGAGCGCGGAGCGCGAGGGCGTGGGCTGAAACGAGAGCCTGCACGTAAGGCCCGGTTTCTCGAATGCCGCCCCTAGCGAGGTGTCAACTTGGTGACAACTCATTACGCTTCATTGTGAAATAACCAACCAATAGAATTGGAGGAAGATGTAAATAAACATTACACATGGATACGAGAAAAAGTATTTTCGGACAAGATATTTTCATAGACGGCGTGGTAAAAGCAATGCTCTCTTATTGGGTTTTGCGCGAGCAGTGAAGGTACACAGCGAGCGATCGTTGTAAAGTGCGGAGTCTTTGTTTCCGCAACGGCAGCCGTGTGATGCATGATGTGTTGGCCGGCGATGTGCGAGAGAGTTTGTCAGAAGCGTGATTGTATAAACCCGTTTGTCACAAAATCAGGAACTTGTGACGATGAAAACTCAACTAGCTGTGATATAGTAAACCTGCGTGGCAGGAAAATGGCAGTATTACTGAGCGAAAACCAGAGCCAAATGCAAACTTCTGTCGGCGACATCAGATCAACAGGATCAAATTCTTTCCAGCAGGAAAGTGTCACGACAAACAGAGCGAGAGGACAAAATAATAATGCTTTTCCAGATACAAGCGCCGGAACCATCAAGAACTACGGCGAAGTAGGGTTTCCAAAGTATAGTTCACTTGAAAGTAAAGCGCTTCCCATATTTTGTAAGCAAACGTCCGTGTAATAAGCTTTTTAAATACGCGTTTTCAGTTATGTAAAATAAACATATGTGGAATGCACGATCACAGAACATAGGACTATTTAAAAACATAGAATGCGAGTGATGACCAGTGATCTTCTAGTCTCCCACGCAGCCGTTATTTGTGTCGTCACGCAACGCTTCTCCCCACTAACGGCTGCTCAAACCTGGACCACATTCCTTTCCTTTTGTTTTGACCGCAGTAACTTCGACACCTATCGGCAAGAACGTGACTGTTGCCGTTTGCCGAAAACTTGCTAGATCGATCCAATTCTTGAACTAGGATGTCTGTTGTAATTATAATGAAGTTTTTTCGACATTATTCTTTCATATCATACATTTTTTCTTCAGTAAAACCGTGTTTTATTTTGATGTCTGGTGTGCGTCAAATTCAAAAGGCGGCATACTAGCGTGCGTTTGACGTTTCCGACACTAAGGTCATGATAAGACACAATCTATGATTGGTGTATTTTGGCGGGAACGAGTTCCGAAAATGGGCACTGCAACTGTGATTGGCTTAAATCTGCAAAGGAAATGTGGTCAAGGTTTGAGCAGCCGTTAGTGGGGAGAAGCGTTGCGTGACGACACAAATAACGGCTGCGTAGGAGACTAGTGATCTTCTAGCCTGCGAGCAAGCTCTCGATCTCGTTTAAGTTCACGGCGCCTTCCGCGAGCGGCGAAGGCGCAAGTAGACTTCAAGTTTAATACGAACCGGCGAAAGGTAAAGTTCTTAACTTGGCGTTGCTTCAGGGTTAACCCTACAGTGTTTGATTGCCTTCCTTCGAGCGAGAACAGTTCAGGTCAGTTCAGCTTTGCCCGTAACCAGTCGGCATTTAAAAAGTGAAAACGTCTCTCCCTTCATGAGGCTCGCGCGCTTCGCGCGAGGATCACGCTCACGGCGCTTCGCGCCTTTGCGAGCAGCGAATTGAGTAGCCTGCGTGCAGACGTCTCCTTTTCCTAAATAACGACTGTTTTGCAGTCTATATAAACGCAGGTTCAGAATTGATCAAAAGCTTGCGAAACACTCTTGAACAAAACAATAATTGAACCGACTATCTTTTCCGTTGACCTTGGTTTCCCTGGTTTTTGTCACAATAATTGAATCTGTCATTTTGGACCAATCAGAATGCTGCGTTCGTGGGACGAACGCAGGACATTCGAGAAACCGGGCCTTACGTGCAGGCTCTCGTTTCAGCCCACGCCCTCGCGCCCCGCGCTCGAACGTCACGCAATACTAAGGATGATGATCGCGCTCCGTGCTCATCGCGCGTACGAGAGCCTGCTCGCAGGCTACGTAGGATACCGTGGCGCCCCTCCTTCCAATAAGCGCCCCTATTGCGTAAGCGCCCCGTTCCAATAAGCGCCTTTATTACGTAAGCGTCCCTATTCCAATAAGCGCCCCCTTCCAATAAGCGCTCATATTGAGTAAGCGCCCCGTTGCTATATGCGCCCTTATTTGTTAAGCGCCGACGGCCTTCCAATAAGCGCCCCTATTCCAATAATAAGCGCCCAATTCATCATGAATCACAAGATCAACTGCTGTCATTTAGCCTCCTTTATTATTATCATTAACGCATTACAAAAAATCTGGTCTTCTTCTAAGTGTCTCGACTACTTTATGTTTATGTAAAAAAAAAATAAGCGCCCGTCCCTAATAAGCGCCCTCCCTTGAGCTATTAAAAGTAAATTAGCGCTCCGAGCAGTAAATCGAATCATTAACCATACTTTAACAGTCAACTAACCTACTCTTTCAAAACATCTCTAGAAGGCTGGAGCTGTCTTAATTTATATTTCAAATCTATTGGTTCAATCTTAATGCTGTGAACCAGTTTTTACGCTGAGCTGATAATCTTAAAGTTCATCGAATTTATTATTTGCTAACAATCTCAGAGCTTAAACATAATACGCAACTTAACTTTCCTAAAGATGTAGGTTATATGGTTGATCGTATTTAATTGATCCACAAATTTAATGAGTAGGCCTGGGATGGGGCGTTGTCTGTTTTAGCATGATAACCAAAGTCATATTCAGTTTCGCTGCCTCCTTCTTCAACAAAAGAAGCTTCGTTAGTTTCTGATATTCCAATCCCGTGATCAGCACGTGAACAACCACTTCCTCCTCCCACCAATCATCATCACTGATCCATCACCAGCATTCCAGTCACACCAGAAGCCGATCTTGTTGGCGCGTTTGCATGTATCCACTACTGCATTCAGCCTTTTGAAACCCGTCTGTTGACTTGTTACTGTCCGCCATATTGCACATTGCAACCTCCCAGACACTTGTCAGTGGCCCAAACTTTGCCATTTCTAAAGTCGCCATAACTTGTGAGTTTAGATCGGAATGTTTGTCCAGCCAAACAGTCACCAGTGGTCTGTAACAAAGGAGTGTGACTGGGGTCATCACTGCGCGTGATCTTAAACCCTCTGCCGCTGACCAACCAAAAGGCTGGTGAGATCATGTCAGTGTTCATCGATGAATTAGTTGTTGTTCCCATGGCAACCTGCTGGTCATACCACCAGGATCCGTCGTCACGCATCCAATTCTTGCTGTCACTATTTGAGAATCGGGCGATAAGAGTCCATCCTTTGCCGTCTGATGTCATGTCACATAAGACCTGTCATGAAAAATTATTTTGTTGAGTATTTAAAAGTTACGGGCCATACAATCTGAAGACAGAAGGATAAATAAATAAATAAATAAATAAATAAATAAATGAAAGAAAGGAATAATGAATGAAAGAAAGAAAGAAAGAAATAATGAATGAATGATTGATTGATTGATTGATTGATTGATTGATTGAATGAATGAATGATTGATTGACTGATTGAATGAATGAATGAATGATTGATTGAATGAATGAATGAATGAATCAATGATTGATTGATTGATTGATTGATTGATTGAACGAACGAACGAACGAACGAACGAAAGAAAGAATGAATGAATGAATGAATGAATGAATGAATGAATGAATGAATGAATGAATGAATGAATGAATGAATGAATGAATGAATGAATGAATGAATGAATGAATGAATGAATTAAAGTTAACTTGTAAAAACTGTACTTTTAGTGTTAATGTGATTTTTTTCATCTTGACTGAATTTGATACCAAACTTTATAAACATTTGTGTATGGGTTAAGAAAATCCGAACCAGAGTTCAATAAAGCATGTTACTGAAGTTCAACCTCACCTCAAATTTAAAAGTGTTTTTTTGCATTTGCATAATAATAATAGATTCCATCAGATGCTCCCAAGTGTTGTTTCTGGATCTGGTCACATGACGCACCTACAATAATAACATGAAAATGGTCAGTTATTATTTCACAGGGGGGGGGGGGGGGGGGGGGGGGCTTCTTTCCATACATTCTCATAAGCGAATCGAATCCATACTCTCACGGCAAAGCATGCAATCATCACAACTTTAGCCAGCGGATTCATCACCTGCGCGTGCGTAGAAGTTGTGTAAACCCAGAGCTCGACCGCAGAGCTCCTCTCTTTAGCGCATGACACCGAAGGTCTGTGATCGAGAATGAATCTGTGATCGAGAATGAAGAAAAAGTAGAAAACACAGCGGCCAGTGAGGCGATGGTAGTGCGTATATGAATAATTATTGTATTTTTTCACTTTGTGAGCCTGTAAACCGGATAAACTTCTTCCTCAAGATACAACTGTGACGACGACTGCAACGAGAGCTTCCAAAAAAAAAGTAGGTGATTAGTAGTACAATATCTCTGCACGTTCGTTTTGCACGTGCGTTTGGTACATTTCTTTGCCGTCCTATGCAAAACAAAAAACGTCAAATGACCAAATTCACGGTATTAAGAACGTGAACACACGACGGTTAATTTTAATTTCTATATCTGGACTTAACTCCGTACATGCCTACGAATTCAGCTCCTGGACAGTTTCGGTCACATTAGACAAATTGAACGAGTTGGATTAATCGCGAAGTAGTATATTATAGGAACGTGGTGACGTTTTTCATGGTGTTGCTGTCCGCTGTAGAGTTTCGCGCGCGAAAGGAAGCCTTATGAAAACACCGCTGCCCAAATCTTAATTGATCGCTTTGCACGTTGTGAGAGCACGGTTTCTCGGTCCCAGGCCCTGTATCTATCCCCCCTGCATTATTGCAATGAAATACATAAGACTTGAAAAGCATCACAAGTGGATTCGCTCATACATTACTCGGTCCTGTTAAAAACAGATTGATTTAGGCTGTTTATTATTTTGCTTTGACATGTCTGAGCATGCGCAGAGACTCATTTTGACGGTAGTGTATTTGCCTGTGAAATGGTGGTGGTTAGCCAGCTGTGAGAAACATAATACAATATACAAAAGGTAACCATGGTAACTGACATGGAATAAACAACCTGTCGGCGTAATCACAACAGTTGTTGTTTCCGCTTGTCCAAATCGGTTTGTGGCGCGGCAGATGTAATCTCCATCACTGTTTTCTTCCAAAGCCGTGTTAACTACAAGGCATCCGTTTTCATCAAAAAACCAGCGTTGAATTGGAAGATTGTTGACCTCTGGACCAGTCTATCCTGGGATGTGGAGAACCTGCAGCTTCACAGCAGATGCTTAAAGTGGTTGCTCGCACTACAACGAACTGTGAAGGAGGTTTGTTGGTAAATACGGGCGGCTCTAAAGAAAGAAAGACCATCATTAATAATGGTAATTGAGTGGGAGTCCTAAACAAAATCGGACGACGGCGTAGCGGGAGTCCAATTTGTTTAATCAAGAGTATGATTACAGCAGAATTGGAATTGAGTGGAGTCCAATTCGCGAAGCTAGTCTAGTCCCAGAACCCCCTCTCTTACCCCGCGCTACATAGGGGTTCAAACCCCGTGGGCGGGGGGGGGGGGGACTCCCATATAAAAGTGACGGGGGTGATCGCCGGAAATTTTGAAAAGACCCCTAAAAGGTACCAAAATCTCGTTTTGTGGGTGTGGCTCGAATTCATTTTCACCCTAAGAGGTACCAATTCTAAGACAAAACTAGTCCCTGTTATATATTTTTTTCCAGCTCAATACCCTAATTTAAAGGTACCGGAATAACTCTAACGACAGCCGTTTTAGATTTTAACACCCTAAAGCGGTACAAAACCACGAATTTTAAACCCTAAAAGGTACTACGATCACCCCCGTCACTTTTATATGGGAGTCCCCCCCTCCGGGAGGGGGTGGGGGGGGGGGGTTCAGCTCCTATATAGGGAGGGGTAAGAGAGAGTTCTGGGACTTGATTGCAGCAATTGGACGACAGCAAGTTCAGTTACCAATTAATCATAACTATAAGAAAATTTGAGGAAAAATAACCATCAGTGAAACGCTTTTGTAAATAAAAATGCAACAAAGTGTTAAACAGTTGAGTTTTTTCTTGACGAGGCGCATGAAAAAACTAACCATTTGTGGACCAAATTCATTTTCAGGATTTTTTAAGATTTTCAACTGAGTGCTGTTAAAAGTACTCATTTTGATAATCTTTTCACAGACTGCCTTGGTAGGAAATTCTCCATCTTCTAAATTTGATGTGACGTCAGAATACGTCATGTTGACGTCATAACAATAGTTAATATTAACCAAATACAAAACCTTGATCTGCTTTTTTGATTTTAAATCCAAAAAAATGTAAAAAGCTCCAAAAATCCCTCATATGTTTAGTTGTTTTCTAAAATATCTTAGGATTGATTTGGTACCTAAACTACCTAGTATATACATATATTGGACATGAAAAAGGTCTATTTTTCTAACCAAGGTGGTCCTCTACGAAGGGGTAAACTGGAGAATAACAATGTGTTGACGCCGTGCTGGCTGAGTGTAGGATGGAGGAAAGATATTGTAAAAATAATAGTGACACAAACAAACAAACAAACGGCAGTCTAATACCTTTCACTTGTAAACTGCTGACGGTCCTTAGAATTCCATGGGCAGTGTATGCCGTGCACATGTACGATCCAACATCAGACCTTTGTACATGGTTGATATGAAGAACAGCAGTACCACCTTCCACAGCAGTATCATTGAACAACGCACCACCAAGCTTACGCCATGTTATCTTCTTAGAGGCTGGACCCTGAACCCAGCAGTGAAATGTTGCCGATTTTTTAACAAAGACTTCCTGGGACTCTGGTAAAACACTGATCTTTGGGGAGAAAATGATTTCTCCTTTTGGACCTTGAAGGCCCATAAAGCCCTTGCTTCCTTTGTTCCCTTTGACGCCAATGGAACCTTTTTCTCCTGGACGGCCCATAGGTCCAGCAATTCCTCTATTCCCGGGGGACCCAGTAGATCCTGTTTCACCCCTCAACCCCTGTAGTCCACGCATTCCACTTGGCCCTTGAGCTCCTGTGGGACCAAAAGGTCCTCGTGGGCCGGGTATCCCAGGGGTTTCCTTTTTCTCCCTTGTATCCTGGATACCCGTCGAAGCCGTCAATTCCAGGATCCCCCTGGGGTCCCTGGAGCCCCTGGGGACCTACTTGGCAAAGCTTGTCTGTGTTGGTGCAAGCTTGACTCAATTTCTTGTCGATTTCCTGGCGGATTTGTTGTAACGATATTGTTGGTGCATTTGGTGTCTGAGCGACATTTCTTCTCTGTCTGTGGCTCTGTGCTGAAACTGCTGCCTCCAAGTTGTTGCGAGCGTCTGTACAGTGTGAAATAAATACAGTTAAAATGAAACTAACCCGTTCTATAATAAGCACTTATTGACTGGGCGTAGGAGTCCCGGTGACATAATGGTTCGGTGCATTGGACTCCGGATTGAGCTGTCCAGGTTCGAGCCCTGGTCAAAGACATTGTGTTTTTGCATTTTTTGGGCAAGTACTTTACTCTCCACCCAGGAGTAAATGGGTACCGGTGAATTGTCAGGGCAATATTGAGGACTATACTCACAAACCATAGGGCTTTGATCCACCACAGATCTCTGAATTTGGTTTATTGGCGCAGTCACTTAGGGTCACAACAAGTCATCAGGCTCACAATCAATCTCAACTGTTCTATACACCTCATGCAGTTAGTTATTCGGGGGGGGGGGGGGGGGGGGGGGGGGGGGGGAACTACCCGCCGGCACTTTGACCGTTATTAACTTTTTTCAATATTGAAGTAAAAGCCGTTAAATTCAAACTTTCCTGAAATTTATCTGGGAACAATTTGGTATGATATGTCATTGTTCAAGGGAACTAGTTGTTACCATGGCAGCCATTTTGACAGGCATGTTTTTCCAAATTTGGAATTTTCGTGTGTTTTTTTATAAAGAAAATTAATTACTTTCTGGCAATAGGTTTGAACGTTTTGATGATTTTAGCATTCTTTTATCGGTTTTGATTACTTTTGAGTCATTTTTGTTGGTTTTCTGACGTTTAGGAAAAATCAAGAAATCCAAGATGGCGGATCCAAGAAATTCAAGATGGCGGATCCAAGATGGCGGCTGTTCGGAAATTATTATGTAATATCAACGTCATATGACGTCATAATCACGTGATTTATACGTCAAAAGATACATTTTTGGACGTACTACACCCACCAAGTTTCGTTGTGCTAGCCTTAATAATCTCGGAGTAACGGAGCCCCCGGTCTGAAAAGACCAAAAAAGCCCGGTCTGAATAGGGTATACACGCGGATATTTTGCGAGTTGCGCGGTATTGCGAGCAATGAGAGGAATGGTCAAGAAAGTCCACGTGTATTATATGTTAAACCATCGAATAAGGGATTTTTTATTTCACTGCAAAATTGCCAAACTATTTTGCTATCTGTTCAAAACCGGTCAAACCAGGACACTACAGTGTAAGCTAGTGTAATACACTGTCAT
This sequence comes from Desmophyllum pertusum, assembly GCA_029204205.1. Classification (NCBI taxonomy): domain Eukaryota; kingdom Metazoa; phylum Cnidaria; class Anthozoa; order Scleractinia; family Caryophylliidae; genus Desmophyllum; species Desmophyllum pertusum. The sequence continues at coordinate 613,447 of MU826865.1, forward strand.
ATTTTCCGTGTTCTCTTGACCTTATATGGTAAAATGACGTGATAGTGGAATAAGACGCACTCTTTACTTACACGTACATATGTACATTGCATGCAAACTAACTATTTAGGGCCGTTTCCGATATCTGTCACAGATCGTTCTTATCTCACAGTCACTAATTGGTTTTAAAAAAAGGATTGGGTAATAATTTTGACACATTACGTGGGTCACCTAATGCGCGCGCGTCATTACGACACGCGATACGATGTGTGAATGAGTTGGTAGTCATAGCAACGGGTGAATATTTGAGAAGTTTACCTGTAAGAACGGGTTAACACAACACTCATTAATAATTCATAAAGAAATACAAAATAAATGAATGTTTAAAATAAATGAATAAATACTCTCAAGTCGAAATACTCAGAAAAAATTCTGAGCTCCCCAACGGGAATCGAACCCATGACCTTCCAGGTGCCGGTTGGACGCTCTAACCACTGAGCTATGGAGGACTCATGGTGAGCAAGGCCATACATACATGAATATCTGTAAATAATTAATTAATATCTGTAAATCGGATACAGATTTCGTCCTGATTTACATACTTTTCCTTCGATTTACTTGCCTAAAATGATTTGTATAGCAAAGATAGTCGATAAACATGAACATTTTAGATGCATTCGTGTCATACAGGCTCGATACGATATTTGGGTCATATTGTATGGGATTGTATCTATCGCTTACATAGATTGAATGTCTTCTGTCTATTCTTGAACGCTCTGCATGTTTGAAAATTGATCCTGAGCAGAAACAATTAAACATCCACTTGACCCACTTCCTGTTTCTGCCCTGATGTTTGAACGTATGCAAGAAGAGCATAGTTCTCCGTGTATAAGTCACATTCCATGCTTTGTATTTTAAGCATTTTTATTGTAATTTCTTATTAATTCAGTATTGTAAATAGTATAAATATCATTAGTTTTTAGAGTTTTTTATTAGAGGGCCACAAGTTTATTAGCCTCGCTATTACGTGCTACCCTCTATAAATAAAGATACTACTACTACTACTACTACTACTACTACTACTACTACTACTACTACTACTACTACTACTACTACTACTACTACTACTACTACTACTAAACAAACCTTTCTCGATCACTTTAATACAAGAATATATTTTGTCAAATACATGCATTTTTGCATGTTATGCACTCTTTGGTGCAATTCCCGTCCAATCGGTGATCAGGCCATCCCCATAAAAATGTTTTGTTTCTCATCGCCCGACCGACCCAATTTTTTCAAAAAGCAAAAAAAGGCTTTTGATTCATTGCCTGCGCCCTTTTCTCGGGTGTTTCCACTTCGAACACCTTTCAGAGTGAAATCGACTCGTTGCAAAATGGTGCACACGGGGAAGATATGATCAAGGCTCGCTTGGAATTATTTATGCATTAATTTGACAACATTTCGTTTCTCGGCTTTTTTTTTACCGACCGACCGACCGACCACTTTCATGAGACATTAATTTTAAGAGGATGACTTGACACAAGTTTTGAACAAGGTGTATAATTAAACTGGTCAAGAGAAGTTTAGCTGCTACGCGATTTTATCGAAACACAGAGAGCTACAGAAACTTGTACTTACTCTCTGAAGATTCCATTCCGTTCTTGTGATCTGCTGTAGGCGTTGATTCGACTGTTTCCCTGCAACTTTTCATTTTCGAAATTCGCAGTTCATTCATCTCTGTTTTCCTGTTTATCGATTCCATCCTAAAAAACATTGCCACAATCAACAACATCAAAATACAGCACAGAACCAATGAACCTTTGAGTAGAATGTCGCCACATTTGGCGGAAGATTTCTTGCTTGGCTCCATGATGGCTTCAAACACAAACAGTTGTTCAGAGAGCCTCGACTGCCGTGCCCTGTGCCGTGCGAACTGTTTGATTTCCCTTCAGCAGTTTCGTGACCTTTTAGCTTTCGTGTTCGTGTATACGGGACATCAAGAATTAACTGTAAAGCGAAAACTGTTATGATGATTGATCTGTCATCGTTGGGAGTAACCTTTACTCTTTCTCAGTCATTCCCAAGGGAAGCCTGTGAACGCAGTCGTATTTCCGGCTCGAGTTTCCCCGCAACATTGAGCAAAAACTCGACCGGTGGGTGAAACAAGAGCCGAAAAAACCGGTTGCTCTTGCAGGCTATCCCATGGGTGACCAATATCTTATTTCTTCTGAAAACATAAATATAGGAATACATCAGAGTTGTCTTGATGTATCACTGCCTGCGGGGCAGGCGTAGAAAGGGGAGGGGAATTCGGGGGCGAGTACGAAGCGCGTTCGGCGGGAAGCCTCCCCCTCCCCTTCCCACCGACTGCGCTTCGCGCTCGCGCCCGAACTCCCATCCTCTTTCTCCTTTCTGCGCCTGCCACGCGGCTATGTATCACCAATACAGTCAACTCTCGCCTTGCGGACACCCCGTTATTATGGACATCCGCTATTACGGACAAAATCCAGCCCTCCACCCGGCGAAAGCTATAGAGGTTTGACAGAAAATGACTCCAGCTCACTAATACACCCGGCCCCTCCCAAATCGACAGATTTTTGCCGACAGGCGCTCCTAGCTGCCTAAACTCTCTCCCAGACTCCCTTCGCACGGCCGTTCTCTTTTTCGCTTTTTCACTATCCGAGAGCCTGGAACAGGCTACATCAGCACTTGACTTCATCCTGTAGTATTGAATCATCTTCTCTATTCCTTTCAAAATGTAGTTATCCTGAAGTCCGGTGGAACTTATTCAAACGGAAAAAAACAAATCTATAGCACTACGCTGTACGGCTTCAATAACTGAATAAAGGTATTTAAAAATGTGTTGTTTCTCGAAAGGAACTGCCGTTGTAGTTATGGCAGAAGTGCCGAGAAGTCATGTGGCACCATTGGCGCCGTGCTGTTCGATTTCTTCGTTCAGTTTGTTGCGAAACGACGCTTTGTCGAGCAACAAGCTAGCTTCCAGTGAGGCTTAGGAGATTACTGCTTCAGTACTTCTGGATTTGAACTAGTACACAGTTATTTTGCGAAATATCTTCCTTCTTGTGCAGAACTCCTTTCTTTGACCGACTCGAGGCGGGAAGTTCACAGCGGTCAAACGTTTGACCGCTGTGGAGTGGGCACCAGTATTAATAGCGCGAAATGGTAACTTTTCAGAAGCTTGGATTTTTTTTTAGTAAATCATGAAAAAATTTCGTAAACTCAAAAATTGAAGAAAAACTAACAAGCTTTACGCTCTGAAAGTAAAACCCTTATCTTTGACCGCCTTCGCTTATTGTTTACGTTTTACCGCGGCCAAGAAGGGAAGCACACGTGAAGGAACACGTGAAGAACACATGAAGGGTGGCTGGCAACTTCGTCCCCAGGGCCCTGAAATGACCGACCGTGGTTTTATCGCGGCGAGTGTTTCCAAATAGACTTTCTCAAAGTCGTTCGCTTCTAGTTTCCGGTTCTCTTTAGTTTCCAAAGTATTTTTCGTTCTCCTAAACTAGCTGTGCCATAAAACCACGGGTAAAACACAGATGATTCCATTCTCGGTCATGGATTTCTGCTCTGCTCATGTGATGATCTTCAGAGGTCAACCACTTTAATGTTGCTATTAAATATCTATGATTTACAATAAAACTACATCTCATAACTGATCACTATGTCATTATCATCATCAAGGTGGCTTGAAAGATGATTATGACTTTAATTATTCACTAAAACAATATGTGTAATTAAGGACTGAATCTCTAATACATTTCTCATGTTCGACCTTTTCACTGCCAAATTCAAACCTTGAGCCAATAAATTGTGGTGCGGATGAAATCCTAGTGTGTGGCCATTCAAATGAAAGCTATTGAGCAGCACTTTCCAGTGATGCTGTTTGTTTTTGACAATTTTGCAAAATGAAATTCAAGATCCATGTGTCTCTGACTCAGTATTGATCTTAGCACTCTTGCTGGGAGTGAAAAGGTTAAAATTGTTTTGGAAAATATCGTGATACATGTGTGGGACGTAATTACGCCGGCTGCACCCAATCTCGTACCCAGAGTCCACGGTCTCCTCGGTCAGCGATTGGTCGTCGCCAGGTGGAACTCTGGGGGAATGGAATAGTCCATTTTCGAATTTGGCGCTCCTTTTACGAAACCGCTGGATACACGTGAAGCGGGCACGGTTTTTGCATCAGGACGAGGCTAACCCTGTATTCGCTCACGAGCGCTTGTGTTTACAAGGCCCGTTTCACATGTTTCAACTGCACTGAAAAGCGAAACATCCAAGGGAATTGATCAAGAGAAGGGCAGAAAAAGTAAGAGAAAGAAGCAAAGAAGCCGTGGAAAACAGTGTGCAACAGCTGAGTACAATAGTTTTGAATATAATGGCGATTGAAGTAGCTTACACTTTTCAAAGATTTAGCATGTATTTGTATTAATTAATATGCAGAGACTGAGCAAAGT